>JBDJHY010287929.1:0-41336 GCA_039654485.1 Withania somnifera
GGCTACGGACTACGGGGTTTGGTTCTCCTACTGGTGGATAGTAGGTGCCATCATGACTCCGAGAAATCGGGTCGTGACAGATACCTCCTTGTCATTCCTCTCAATAGAATCAATAATAGGGGAACCATCTACCTCTACCTATCCTCGATAGAGCAAAACAGAAAACACAACACTGAATCAGACGACTTCCCCCTTGACCAAGGCACAAACTCGTTCTTCCCATTCTAGAGCTGGCGTCACTTGGATATGAATCCTCATGAGGAATTTCTTTCTTATTCAGTAACACCAAACCCTATATAGTTGTGACCTGATTCCCTTCAAAGTTGGGATACATAAATAAACAAACAAGAGGATGTGAAGCGAAAACCTACGTAGCATCTTAGGAACCATAATGGCAGCCAAGATATTTGTCGTCATTTTGCTAAAGTTAAATTTTTACATGATCCAAGAGCATATGTTATAATTTTATCTTTAGGTTAGAAGTAAAGAAATTTAAAATAAAAGAATTAATGTAAGAAAAAAGGGAATAAAGTAAACAAATTGAGATAAGGAGCAAATCTATGTTATTTGTTAGGAAGTCAACTTTGTTAATAAACATTCATGAGCGTACAAGCTTCACATCAACACACTAATTTTACTCCTTCTATAGTATATATATATATATATATGTGTGTGTGTGTGTGTGTGTGTGTGTATGTATGTTTATATGTATATAAATAAATTTCCTCTCCATGTACGTAACACCCATTAAATTGGTGATTTTCTTCCCTGTTAACGAACGTTAAAATTGTTTGCCTATGACACATACTTCCAATGTATTTTTCCTACCAAAAACATATCTATTCTTTAGGTACTTAATATTTTGATTCCATATGTTTGTGTCACTTCCCAAAAATCAGTTCATGATGGCTCCTACAGCCCACAATTAGAAAGCTTATCCCACGTTCCGGAGCAACAAGCAATGGGCTGTATATAGCCACTACAACAATCAAAAATCAAAAACAATAAACATCGGCAACAACTATATATATATATCCCCTACCCAAAACCTGGAATTAGTGGAAAATACAGATGCTACATCAGAGTGTCCAAAAGATTATACAAATCTCCTAAAAAATAATCTAAGTACAAGGCCTCTTATGGACAAAAAGAAAGTAGGATACAAAAGGTGGAGAACATGCTCATCTTTGATGCCTAAAGCCACAAAAATTCCTGAGTTCCAATTACCTACTTAACACAATCACACCTCTTCCAATGATTCGTACTGGTATACACACCACAAAAAGAGTGTATAAGTGCAACATGAGTAGAAAACTAGGTACCAATAAGCAACATAGGCCGACTGGTCCCAAATAAAGTATAAATAAAGTAACAGGGAGAAGAAACATAAAGAATCAGCATCTGTAAATTATGTAGTAAAGAGGAGAGGGAATTCAAAAAACCATAGCTAGTCGAGGATAGGTACACACAACTAAGTAAACAATATTAAACACAATGTTCCTAAAACAAGTTAGTCTATGTAATCAATCCACAACGTAGCAACCGCCTCGTAATAAGAGAAATTTGACAATAGGAAACATACCTGGCCTTCAGTTGAGCACCACGACATGTAATTTTAATAAATACTAAGGTAAAATAATTGTTATAAGGCTTTATAGTAAGTAAACTAGAAAATACAACCCAAATAGTCCCCCACCCGACTACTGGTACAAATAGTAAAAGAAAAGATACAAAACCTACCTGACATCCCATCACAACGGTAGGCATAATCAAGACAAAAAAGGAATCACCGCTACTTCCCCTGTAGCTCTTCAAGTAGAACCAACAGTATAAGATGAGTACAAGGAGGTGAGAATAGTCGAACACAAGGAAAAGCCACTCAATAAGACAGATTGTGACTCCAAATCCATCATTTAGGGACCCACATCCAAGACCGTGCCTTAATAGTCAAAAGATTTGGATTGCGCCCGAGACCAGGCCTCTATATTCTTTGCTGGGATCACACCCCTTAACTATCCATACTGGGACTGTACTACTCAATATCCAAGTTGGTGACCCGCATTAATTGAAAATCATATCCAGTTTATCCATGAAAATAGCTCCATACAAACGCATGGTCGTGGAATTATATATATATACATAGGAAATATTTTTCCAGTATTAAGCAAGGAAAACCTTCCATTTTTCCTTAACCAAGTAACTACCATCTCACCCATTCACACAAATCCACAATCTACTATATAAAATACAAGAAAGAAACATATAAACAATGCAAATAAGTTTAGCACAACCACGATCGAGTAGAAGCCACCAACTAAGCACATCCTTCACACTAGGTATTCAAAATACCCCACCCCCACCTCTAGGGTCCAAAGGCATCTCACAGTTGGCAAAATAGGTCTACGTTAGTTTGAGAATTCCTATATCCCCACACGAAGTGGTGATGCAGTAATAAAACCAATAAAATATTAAGAAGGGATCCATCCTAGAAACCTAACTAAAGAGTGACCCATTATAATAACCACTCAGTATTAGCCCCAATCTCGAAGACAGAGTAAGACTAGCTACCTAGTAGTTGGTGATAACCTCAAAAACACTTAGAAAAGAATGAGACCCTATGAAATGGTTTAAAACTATAAAAAAACTAGCAAAAATGGAATCTCTGAACCAAGACATGAATAATAAGACCCATATTGCCAAGTGAAATTTCGGTTGGAAATTGGGCTTAAAAATGGGCTCGTGGACCTTTTAACCCAAAAGAGAAAACTTAAATTACCGAGGGATAGAACTTATCTGAGGGAATGGTTGGTTCAAATTTGATCTTAGACTGAACCCAAAAGGGTGCCTAACTCACAAAACAAAAATTATGTAATGAAAAAAAAATTAAAGGAATAAGAAAGCAAAAAAAAGCAAGGGAACGACTTGGGAAGTGCAGAAAATAAAGCTCAAAATAGTCTTCGTAAAAGAGTGCACAACCTCCAGCTATAATCCACAAGACATCACCTCAATTGTCTCAAGACGGGAAATCAACATTAAAGAACCATAACAATAAGGTCCATGGAAGAAAAAGAAGATGAAATCTCATCTTGTGCGAAGGATAGACTCTAGGATTAACTCCCCTTAACACACAGTAATAGTGACCAACACTTAGATGTTTTAAAAGAATGAGAATTTAGAGAAGGAAATATAGTTTACGTTTGATAAATCAAGAGAACCAAGTTATGTAGAATTGGCTGCGAAGCAACGTAATCGCGATGGCCCAACACGGTCGCTCAAATTATCTAAAACATGGACAACATAATGGAATACCCACCAGCATGATCTCAAAAATAAGAAAAAGGAAAATTAATGCAATCACATTAAATTATAGGTACACATGCAGATCTTAACAATGATAAAATTTAGGGAATGAGGGTCTAGAATAGGTTCGGAGTCCAAAAATAACAAACTGAATATGCAAACTACATGAAAACGACATTCTAAACTTCATGGAATTGACAAGAAGCCCATCTTATGTTTTTATAAAAAAAAAGAGCCCTGAAACCTAGGAAAATCGAAAGAGGCCAAAATCCAACAATCTACACGGACCTCCAAAATAAGTCCAGGAACCCTGGGGAGCATCCAATTAACCCTGTAAGCCCCAATTTGACATTTCAGTGATGATGGAAGTCTCAAAATTCTGATCCAATGCTATGAACTAAAAATGTTAACTCATGACAAAAATATAACTCCGCTTGAATTGAGTTCCCCCAAAACAGCTCAAAACACAACAAAAAACTTTGAGACCTAGACTAATGGTTTAACTAGACCAAAGTATGCATTTTGGAGCTAAATAAGTTTTAAAATCTAATTACAAGATTATTTACTAGGATTTCACTCTCAAGTTCCATCATAAGTTAGCACTTCAAAATCGGGAAACTGAGACAACATGCAACAAAACTGCTAGGGAATTGAACTACCTATCAAACAAGTGATAAATGTTTTTTAAAATCTACCATAAGGCTCTAATAATAGAAAAAAATTAAGAAAAAGACTAGATGGTCATTATAGTTTTCCTAGAGTCCAAGAGGCACTGCGTCCTGCCTATGCTTTTTCTTAGAATAATTCGTACCATCACCACTAGATACCTATGTAAAGTTTAGTCCCACAATACAAAAAGAGGAGGACACTCAGCCAATAAGGAGCATACGATTTTTGGTTTCTATATCGTAGTTTCATTCCCTTCATTCGGTATGCAATAGGTTCTTAATTGGTTTCTGAAATTGTATGTCAAGTTCCTTATGTTGTTGAGAGGATCACCACCTAAAATCTAGATTTCATCTTCTATATACTCTATAATTCTCTATAGGCTTCGGTGATCAATAGATAAGGTCATTATCTCTTTTAGTCATACTTTTGAACTAAGCTTGGAAATATTTGACAAAACATGTGGAAAACTATGTAGTACCTTCAGATACTGGCCAAAATATCCGTACTGGAGTTTACTATCACACATATCTTTTTATCTTTTCTCCAAGGCTCTCCAAGGGGGCCTGGCTAAATTAGAGCCCTGCACTCCCACTCTATTTTTGAGGATTTGAGCTATCCCCTTGGTCTCGGTTGGCCTTTTCATTTCGATGTACTCACCATTAAGGAGCTACTTAAAGTGAAATACTTCCTTCCTTAGACTGTTCGTCATAAGTATCATCCCATTATGATGTACTATAAAAATCTATTGATGGGTGATTTACTTTATTTAAATAAATTTTTAGCTCCTTAGTAGTATTCGCCACCGGATACCTTTCCCACTTTGGCTGGCCCTTTAAAGACTGGTTCTGAAGAAAGTTTTCATTGAGCAGGACATATGGTATGCCTTATATACCTTTCTTTGAAAACTGTCGAACTCCCCTAATACGTCTAATTTCTTTCTAAGGTCTTTTATTTCCGTTATTCATTAGTTTTTTTCATCTTTATACATTTTTCCATAAGTTTCCTATAGGTTTGAGCATTTTTTGTACCGTTGTCTAAGTCATTCCATTTTTTGAGGAAACTTGGATCCTCAACCTGTGGGGTAGGACAAACAACTATAATTGTCAATTTGTGTAGTGAAGCTAGTTCACGGGTATAACATCACTCCCAACATTTAAAAGGGAAAAGACCAACCATGGAAGTGGTCTTTACAAAAATTCTGAGGAGGTTATGGGACCTCAAATGAAGAGAACCCAACTGGATGTTCAAATGATCACCCCCTACACTCATCATCCAAACTAATTTGTCATTGACTCCGAGGCTGCTAATGATTCCTTATTTAGATCTCTACACCAATCATTCAATATGGGTATGGCCAAAGGTTAAGGCCTTCCAATAGCTAGGTTCCCCCACTCCTCCATAAGTTGATGACATACACGCTTTCAACTAGTGTCTTTGTGCTAGTGGACAATCCATAGAATCTCCAAGAATTTTATCTGTCCATTGACTCAGACGTCGACTTTCTTTCTCGGCCGACTAGGTTAGCAGGCTATTTTAGAAGTTTTTCCTCCTAATCAGGAGAGATTAGACGCAGTCCCTTTCGTAGTCTTGGGAAATAAGAGTTCCCATGCATCATTATCCTTCCCTATTATTTTGACTCCCTTTTTTTCATTTTTCTATGAATTCATTCATTTATCCTTTCTCTTAAGGCAAACCTGTTAGCTTCTAAGAGCTTTCAGCACTGAATTTTTTTTTGGAGGAATGCTATGATATGGTACAAATAGAAATGGGTTTGTTATGTGAATAATCCTATTTGGCCGAGTCCTTTGCCCTATTCAATTCAGAGATTGACAAACTCAAGATTTAGGCTCAAGAGGAAGAACTGGAAAAAGTGGTATTCCATAAGAATGCTTAACATAGTATCTCGAAAGTTGAGGGATTACGTAGGAGTAAGCCATAAAATTAGAGATGATCAGAGATCTTGCCAAAACCAAAATTTGGGTCATGATGGCGTCTACCACACGCCTGTAGAGAAAATTGTCCCTACAGACTGGAGCTACATGCAATGGGCCATAGACACTCACATCTACCAACAGGAAGTAAATTAACAGAAATAAGCCAAAAACTAGGAGTTATATATACAAACCCATCCCAAAACCTGGTATCAATGGCATATGGAGAAATAAATCAGAGTATCAAAAGAGATATATTCATATACAAGCTCCTATAAAAGTAGTACAACATAAGCAATGCCATGAATCAAAATAAAGCAAGCTACAACAGTTGGAAAACCCGAAAAGCTTGAACACCAAAGATCATTGTAGTCTCTACAGGACAACAATCTACTCAATATGATCATGTTGTCTCTGATGACCTATATCGGTATACGTACCAAGAAAATAATTCAAAAGTACAGTATGAGTATCAAAATGTGGGTACCTAGTAGGCATCATAGGCAGACTGGACAAAAATAAGGCACAAGCAAAGTGTTGAGGAAAGTGAAATAGCTCAATAAGAGTAGGTGAGCAGTATGAAACTAATCGAACAGGGTTGGTAATATTTTAGAGGCCACCTACGAATAACAGAAAGAAAAGTTGGGATCTAAGAAAGTAAGTGTATGCACCATTGTCGCACAAGAGCATCAAATTATCGCGTTGTACTGAAAAAGAACCATAGAAAGTGTACATGAGCTCCACCTGAGTATACTAGTACTAAAGACACAGTTAAAAGTAAAATCGACTAATAAGGTATGGATATAAATAAAGTGAAGAGCGGAAACCCAAAAGCCCCATCCATATAAGATAGCTGGGTAAAAAAAAAAACATGCAAAATATACCTGACAGCCCATCCACTGGTAGGAACAACCAATACAAATAAGAACTCACCATGACTTCCCCCTTAAGCCCGACAAGCACAACCAATGTGAACATGATGAATACATGGGGGTGAGAGTAGCAAAACTCAAGTCATAAGCCCTCAAATTGGGAGACCACATCTACAATCTATCGCTTAGGTCCCGCACCCAAGTCCGCACCTAATTGAACAAACAAAAGCTCACCCTTCTTAATCTGAAGTAATCCTATGTTGTACAATAGGTCTATATAAGGACCACAACCTGTAAAATAAGGAGTACACTCACGCCTTATAACCCAAAGTAGGGTTGAGTCGAAAAATCGGGGTCTACATCTAGACTTCTCCACTCAGTAACCAGGAGTAGGCCCGTACCTCATAATTTGAAGTAGGGTCGACTCGTAAAATCTATCTACATCGGGATCACGCCCCTCAGTAACCAAGAGTTGGCTCCCGCCTCATAATCCGAGTCAGGATCGCACCATAAAATCGAACTACATAAGGCCTCTCAATCATAATAACCAAATAGTACCCCCACGATAGTCAAAATATTCTCTATTTATACCTTGAAAATAGCACCTGACGAACATGTGGTCGTGACATATATATAACTATTGATAAGGAAAATGATTTCTAGTTTAAAGCTAGTAGAACTTTCCAGTTTTATCTACCCATGTTTGTTTCCCATTTACAATAGCCTCGGGCCTAGCCCATGTTCACAATACCACAACCCAATAGATAATATGCATTAATGCTGCACAACAATATCACAAATAAACCTACCATGCAGAAGGATCATCCAGAAGCCACCATCTAAGTACATATCTCACTAACCGTATATCAATAAGTCACAACATAATCACCAGGATCCAAGGCTACGCGCGACACGATTGGGAAACCCAAACGTAGCCCAACACCCTCTATGTACCTCTACGGGACCTCCGTGAGCTGGTAAAACTGGTATAAAATAATAAGGTAGGGTTTCAAACATAAATATAACCCCATAAATCTAGACACACCACAAAATACCTTACAATAGCCCAGTCTAGAGAAGGTAAACCTATCCTACCTTGGCAATGACGAAAGATTTCAAAAAGAATTAACACTAGTTTGAAGCTCCACAATATCACGAATCCACTCTAAACAATCAAATTAGGTATCCGGAGATCAAGATATGAAGAATGATACCCATATTTCCAAGTGCAATCTAGGTCGGAGATTAGGCCTAAAAATAGACAGTAGGCCCAACAACCCTTAAAAATAAGCTAAAAATATAGGGAGGTATGCCTCAGCTTAAGGAACACATGGTTCAAAAATGAGTTCAATTAGACATCAGGAAGGTCCTCAATTTACCAAAGAGAGTTTATGCCCATGAACGTAGAATTCAAGAAACTAGATAGAGAAATCAAGGTTATAAACCAACCCAAAATAAGAATAAAGTTGCAAGAAATGTTCCCCATAGCTTCCAATAAGCAATTCCCAGCTATCAATACAAATGCACCTCAATCTAGTGAAGAAAAAAAATCACCATAGGAGCTCATGCACCAAAATCTAGGAGAAAAGGAGGAAGAGCTTACCCAAAATGAGATTGAGGAGTCAAGAACCACTTCCCAACACTCTACCAACAATTAGTAAGTGTTTTGGCAAGAATTTTGCAATACACATAGGTGGAAGAGAGGAAAAATATGTTAAGTGATTTGAAATTTTGAGGGATCTAGCTTATATTGACATGGACTAGATGAGCCATAATTACGCCCCAGGGTAATCACATAAACAAACGCGACCACGGAGCTCTAGCACGATCACAAAAATATCCTAGAGACCATAACCAACCACAACCACATTCCCCTATCATGAACATTCTAAATGAGGAAAAGGAAGACTACCTCAATCGTGTCACCAAAGCGCGATTATGTTGAATGCCTAGGACTGCAGATTTTTTGCAAAAGCTAAATTTCAAAATGAGGGCCCGAAATTGAAATAAAGTCCAACATCAATAAACTAAATATGCATATTGCACGAGAAACATATTTTGTACTTAATCGAATTGATGAAATTACAAATGGAGGTTATTTGAGAAATGAAAACCACATGCCAAACTGAATAAAAACCACCAACTTCCTAACTTTGCACAAGGACAATCAAAAGAAGGTCAGACACCTCCGGAAATGCACCAATGACAAAACTATCAAAATTTAACATTTTGAAGCTGATGGAAGTGCCAAAATTTTGATCCGTCACTCTGATAACAAAAATCCCACTAGTTTTAAAAATGAATTTTGGTTGAAGTGAATTTCCACAAAATAGCTTAGACTCAAATAAAACCTTGGGATATGAACTAAAGGGCCAACTAAACCAAAGTCGACATTCTATATCTAATGGAACCATTGGAATCTAATTTTGTGTGTTTTTACTAAGAATTCACACTCAAGTTCCACCATTTCAAAGTTAAGCCGTCAAAATAGGAAAACTAATATACAAGCTATAAGACTGCTGGAAACCAAACTAACGTTCCCAGTAAGTCATAAATGACTTTTAGAAACTTATAGAAATCTCCAAACTAAGAAGAATCTGAGAGGCAAGTAAATGACCACGCAAGTTATTACAATATCCACCACTAAACAGGACTGTCATCCTAAAAAGTCAAGGAAAGGCAGTACCTGAAGGATCGAACATATGTGGATACTGTGCTCGCATATCAGTTTTTTTCTCTCAAGTAGCCTCCTCGACTGGTCAATGCACCAACGAACCTTCACCACTAGGATACCTCTAGATCTAAGCCACCTCACATCCAGCTATAATGGCGTCTGGATCCTCAGTATAAGTCAATCTATCCTCTATCTGCATAGACACTCGGCTAAGCACATAGGATAGTTCACAAATATATTGGCTAAAAAAATATATACATGAAATATTAGATGGACAACAGCTAACTCTAGAGGTAGGGCAAGCCTGATAGAAAATCTCCAACCCTTTGAGGGATCTCATAAGGCCTAATAAACTGGGGACTAATCTTACCCAGCCTACCAAATCATAATGCCTTTCAAGGGAGACACGAGGAAAGACCCAATTACCAATACATAACTTTAGGGGCCGAAACCTTTGATCCGTATAGGACTTCTGCCTACCCTGTGCTATCTAAAGCCTATCTTGATTAAATATGTCTGTCCACACTATATTGAAACCAATCATAGATCTTGGGTGGAACCTCTTATCCCACAAAACTAACAAACAGGAGATCTGCAATGCCTACTACACAAGGCCTCAAATGGTGCCATCCGAAAGTTTGAATGATAACTATTACTTTAAGAAAACTCTGCTAAATCTAAATATGTGTCTCATCTATTTCCAAAATCAAAGGCACAGGCCTGCAACATATAATAATTACCTGAATAGTCCTCTCAGACTCCTCGTCGGTCTGAGGGTGAAATGTTATACTCAAGGAAACCTTACTTTACCTATATCCCTCTATATTGGCCTCAAAAACTATGAGGTAAACTATGATCCCCTATTAGATATAATAGAAATTTGAACCCCATGAAGTCCAACCACCTCGTGAACATATAACACATTTAAGACCTCAACACCTCAAGAAGAAAGTATCGGTAGAAAGTGAGCTGAGTTGGTCAATCATTCCACAATGACCCAAATGCAATAATAGCCTCTAAATGTGCGAGGATGTCCTGAAATCAAATTTATAGTAATCCACCCCTACTTACACTCAAGAATACGGTGTTTCTAAAGCTCATCTTCTCCTTCAGATAGTCCAAACACTGAGACATAAGAGATTCTATAGCTCCCCTCATCCCCTCCCCAACATACAAATAATGCTACCTCAAATCATGGTACATGCTACTAGTACCTGTATGTATCGATTACCAGGAGCAATGAGCCCCACATAACAGAGTCCAAATCAACCCAGTAACTCTCAAAAAAATCAAATGAATATGAACCCACAACTCATAATCAGAATCCATCGCGTCCCGACTGAAATCACCCCTTAAAACCCTTTCTCTCTTCTGAACTAAACATTAATCCTTATACCAGAACTACCGAATCTGATCAAATAAAGATGAGCTAGCCTCAACATGTACAATGACCTGCTCCAGTGTTGAAATATACAACCTAACCAACATATTGGCCAAGGAATAAAGATCCTGAACCAAGGGCCTTTTAGAAATAAAAATAAAATCTAGTTTATCCATATTCACTACCTTCTGTCTTAAGGCATCTGCAACAACATTAGCCTTGCCCAGGGTGATATAGATTACTCAAGTCATAGTCATTTAGGAGCTCAACCTACCTCTTCTCATGTTAATCTCCTTTTGACTCAAGACGAACTACAAATTGCGGTGATCAGTATAAATCTAATAATAGACACCATATATATAGTGCCTCCAGATATTAAGTGCGCAAACCAGCATTGCCAACTCCGAGTCATGAATAGGGTATTTGTGTTGATGATCCTTTAGCTAACTTGAAGCATAATCTATAGCATGACCCTGCTACATTACAACAAAGAATAACCTAATACCTGAATCATCACAATACAATACGTGGATTTGACCCCCAACTAGAAAGGCAATAACTGGGGAAGTAGTCAACAAATCATTTAGCTACAAAAAGCTAGACTCCCACTAAACTGACCATTGAAAGGGAGCAGCACTCTATGTCAGTCTATTCAAAAGGGCTGCAAGAGATGAAAAACTCTAGAAAAACCGGCGGTAGTACCCAAATAAACGAAGAAAATTGAGGATCTCTAGAGGAGTGGCAAGGTGAGGTAAATCACGAATCGAGACAACCTTGGCCAGATCAATACTAATACTAGCACAAAAACGTAGCCTAGAAAAGACAAAAACTTAAGAAAATACTTGTACTTTGAGAACTTGGCATAGAGTCTCTCAGTCCTCAAAGTCTAGAGCACTACTACCTAAGGTGCTCCTCATGCTCCACCCAACTTTGACAGTAAACCAATACGTCATACCAAACATGATCACAAAGGATTTTAAATAGGTCGTGAATACTTGGGTCATCAATTCCATAAAGCTTACCATTATTCAACCCGAAAGACTTTACCAGAAACTCATAGTTCACATACCTCGTCCAAAATGTTGTCTTTAGGATATCCTTAACTTGAATCCTCAACTGATGATAGGGGGATTGCAAATCAATATTAGAGAACACTGTGGAACCCAATAGCTAGTTAATTAGGTGGCAATCCCTAAAAAAGGATGCTTATTCTTAATAGTTACATTTGTTAGCTTCTTATAGTAAATGCATATCTGCATAGACCTGTCCTTTTTCTTCATAAACAAAACTAGCGCACCCTAAGGTGATACGCTTAGGTGGACAAAGCCTCTGTCAAGAAAGTACTACAACTAAACACTCAAATCATGAAGCTCTGGCAACCTTAATAGGAAAATCGATATTGCGCACGGGTAGGAGGCCAGGCAAATCTACATTAAACACATTGATGAACTCACAAACCACTGGCATAGAATCAGGTAAGCATGAAAACTCTGGTAATGGCCTTGCAGTATTGAAAATAGGAGATAACAAAAATTAAGGAGTAACTGGTGGAACCACAACACACTTTCAGGGGTACACCGAGAACAGAGAAGGTCACAGTCTTTAAATAAAATACAGGACCGCATAGTGAAGGGATAACTAGTCCATTCTTTTAATCACATCAAAGTACAACATATCTAGATAGATCAACTAAACTGAATGTCATAACCCTCAATAGTCACCATACATGATCTATATACCCGATCCACCACTAGGGTTGTGCCCATCGGGGTAGACACACTCATAGGCATAAATAATTGCTCACTACATACATCCAAAACAAGAAATAAAATATACAGATACATATGATAAAGTAGATCTAAGATCAACTAGGGTCAAGTTTGAGTTTGTAAAAATAAGTAATGTTCTAGTAACAACAGCATCTGATGCCTCAGCCTTTGATCTATACTAAATGACATATAACTAATAGTGGCCCCCACCCTATTGCTTCTCAGCACCTCTATATCTCTCTCCTTCTCTATGTCCTCCTTCTCTAGATTTGAAAGTGGCTAGATTCCCACCTCCAGCCAATGGCACTGTTTATAGTGGCTGGAAAGGCAAGGCTGCAAACTGTATAGCCTTATGTCGAAGAAAATCCCTATGTAAGTACCATGTATCCCCACAGTCAAAGCAACCCTTTATATATCAATCCCTGGTAGGCCTGGGATAGTCTCTATAATAATAACCCACCTCTCCTCACTCAAAACAACCACCCTTATCTCTTGCTTGACTGTTCGAACCCTTATCCTGGTCTCTTGAACCTGATGTTGGGCGCTTGTTGGGATGAATGCTCTATCTTCTATTAGAAGTTTTTAATGAGGCTAGTACTAACGACTGTCCTGACCTATCTGACCAGAGTATTTTCCTCCATACCTAGAAACCGAATAGCTTCCCTGGTGGTGCCTGGCGAGCTACATGTCCATACTGCGGGTATGGTTGGCAACATCTAGGAAGGACTTCTTCAAAACTGACACCTACTCTACCTAACCTTGAAGATCCAACCTCCAACCATAAGCAAATCATCGAATCCACTCCTCCTCTGTAGGTAATAACTCATCTACATGTCTTGAAAGATCATTGAATTGGGCCTCGTACTCTTAAACTATAATGGTACCCTACTATTGACTTGAAAACTGATCTTGTAACAACTCCCATGAATTCCTAGGTATGTACTTATCCATAAAGGCCGCTCTAAATCATTCCCAAGTTTGCAAGGACGAACTAGATGGCTTGCAACCTTTGTACACCCTCCGCCAGTGACTAGCGACACTCTTAAAAAAATAAGAAGTAAAGTAAACCTCGTGTGTCTCTAACAACTCTAAGGTGCTCAGACGCTCCACAAAGGTAGCTATAAACTCATGGGGATCCTGCATATGTGCTCCAGAGACCCTAGTGGGTGCGATTTGTAAGAAGTGGTCCAATATCTTTCTTACCTCAGAGAATTGTATAGTAAGAGCTAACACAGATGTAGATATAGTGGTAACCTAAGATAGCATGGTAAGAGGTACAAGCAGTTCTAATGGGGCTATATATATATATATATATTGAGGTAGGGGGCGCATAATGTGCCCCTCCTTGGACAAATGACAGTGGCATGTCCTTTGGTGCCCACTGAGCATCTACAATATTTGCCTTTTATAAGCGGACAACGGTGGCTGGGCAAATTGTAGCGGGGGTGCAGGAGCATTCTTGGGCTAAGTAGTGGCCAGAGAGTAACAGTTGGATGAATATCTCCTACTACCCCCTCCTAATATGTTGGGGAAGGGTCTCAATCCACGGACGAAACTCGGGTACGCACCATCTGTGAAAGAGTGAAGAAGAGGTGAATCTTTTAGAAATGGTATAAATATCAACGCACAACAAGAATCAAGAGATGAAAGTTTTCCTAAGGTACCCCATAGATTCTCGTAGATTGGATATTAATGTTTATGCACTGATCCGAAGGACTCTACTAGGTACTTGCTCCAAATGTAAAAGAGACCAGTGAAACTAAGCTCTAATACCACTTTGTCACGACCTAAATCCAGGTAATGATAGGATCTACAACCCGCCCATAAAAAAGTCTGTTCGTACATCCCGAAGCTAATAGAAATGGTCCATAACCACTCACATCTATCAACAAGAAGCAAAATAATATAAATAAACCAAAAACAGATGGAGGTATACACATAAACTCATCATAAAACCTAGTGTCAATGGCATACGGAGCTAAAAATAGAAGTATCCAAAAGAGACATATACATATACAAGCTCCTATAAGAGTAGTACTACATAAGGCCTACCATGAATCAAAACGAAGTAGGCTACTACAACTGGTAGATACGATCAAATCGAATGTCAAAGCTCATTGTAATCTCTATAGGATAGCAATCTACTCAGCAAGATCACGTCATCTCCGATGACCTATACCAGTATTCGCACCATAAAAATAGTGAAGAAATGCAGTATGAGTACCAAAACATGGGTACCCAGTAGGCATCATAGGTTGACTGGACTAAAAATAAGGCAAAAGCAATGTCATAGCAAGAAAGTAAAATAACTCAATAAGAGTAGGTAAGCAGTATGAAACTAACCACACAACTAGGGTTGGTAACACGTTCAAAGTCTAATTATGAATAACAGAAAGGAACATACGGGATCAAAGCAAGGAATTCAATGCAAGATTGTCACACAAGAGCATCAAACTACTGCATAGTACCGAGAAAGAATCACAGAAAGTGTACCTAAACTCTAGTTGAGTATACTAGTACTAAAGCAACAGTTAAAGGTAAAGAGCCTATTAAGGCATGGATATAAATAAAGTGAAGAGAGGATACAACCCAAAAGTCCCCCCATAAGACCACTAGGTAAAAACAGAAAGGAAACATACAAATACTACATGATGCCCCATCCCTCCAGTAAGCACAACTAATACAAATAAGAATAGCTTCGAAAGCACAACCAATATGCAAAAATATTAATGCATAGGGGTGACAATAGAAGAACTTAAGGCATAATAACTCAAATTTTGAGAATGCAGTTAAGTCTTTTGCTTAGGTATTGCACCCAAATTCATGCCGCAATGATCAAAAGAAAGCTCGTCCCTTTCAGTATGAAGCAGACCCATGCTATACAATCAGCCTATATTTGGACCGTTCCCCTCATAAATTAGGAGTAGGCTCACACCTCATAATCCAAAGTAGGTCCGAGACATAAAATCAATCTATGTCAGGACTTCACCCCTTAGTAACAAATAGTAGGCCCGCACCTCATAATCCATATTATAGACGCATCGTACAATTGGTCTACATAGAGACCTTACTACAAAGTAACTAGTAGTAGGCTAGCGCCTCATAATCTAAGGCGGGGTCATGTTTTACAACTGGTCTACCTAGGATCACGCCTTTATAATCACTAAGACAGTACCCTACAACAGTTAAAACTCATCATGGCATATACGTACCTTTAGGTAAGGAAGACCCTTTCCAGTTTAAAGCTAAACAAAATTTCCAGTCTTAGTTACCCAAGTCCATATCCGTGCTAATAATACCATAACCTAATATCTATGTTCATGAACATTAAACAACAACATCACAGATAAGCTACTTCATACGAGAATCAGCTAGAAACCACTATCTAAGTACACATCTCACTCACCGGATCTCAAAATATCACAGCTAGTCACAGGGGTCAAAGGCTACTCGCGGCATTGATGGGAAACCCATACGTAACCCTTCACCCTATATGTCTATTCGCAGGACCCCCAAGAAAAGGTAAAATAAATAAAAAGACAAATGGTAGGGTCTCCAACTTAAAAACCAACCTAAAAAAATAGTCATACGACAAAAACACCTTACAATAGCCCAGTCTAGAGAAGTGTAAACCTAGCCTACCTAGGTGACGATGTAAGTACTTCAAAAGCATGTAACACAAGTACAAAGCTCTGCACAAGCCCAAATCTAATCGAAACTATCAACTTAGGTATTCAAAGGTCAAAATATGAAGAATGATTCCCATATTGACAAGTACAATAAAGTTTATAATAGGTGACGAAGGCCCTACACCCTATTAAAAATAAGCTCAATTAGACCTCAAAAAGATCCTAAGTTTGGCCAAATAAAGTTTATGCGCATGAAATATGGATTTGAAGAAACCATGTAGAGAAAATCAAGGTTATCAAACCAACCCAAAATGAGAAGAAAGTTGCAAGAAATATTCCCCATAGCTTCCAACCAAAAATACCCAGATATCAACACACATTCATCTAAATCTAATCAAGAAACCATAAAATCACCACGGGAGATCATCCACTAATATCTAAGAGAAAATAAAGAGGAAGAGTTTACCTAAAATGAGATTGAGGAATCAGGAACCGCTTCCCAACACTCTACTAACAATTAGAAAGTCTTTGGAAAGAATTTTGTTTATACGCACGGGTGGAAGAGAGTGAAAATATGTGAAGTGGTCTAAAATTTATAAGGATTTGGCTTATATAGATCTGGACACGATGAGGCGCGATTGCAGTGCAATAGGGTGAACCGCGCTCCATAGCCATCCCCCACCATCATGACCATGGAGCTTCTAGAAATATCATCTAAAATCCTAGAAACCCTAACCAGCATAATCGTGTTGGACCCATTGCAGCCAAGCTAATGGAGGAAAAAGAAGATTACCGTGATTGCATCACCAAAGCGTGATCGCGTTGAACACTTTGGACAATAGATTTTTCTATAATAGCTTGATTTCCAAATAAGGGATCCAAATAGAAACACAATCCAACATCAACAAAAAATGATGAAAATTATATGGAAAATATACTACGGATTCAACAAATCAACAAGACGACCAACAGAGGTCATTTAAGAAAAAAGAACCCCCATGCAAACTGAATTAAAACCATCACATCTTAACTTTCCACAAGGACCCTCAAATGATCCCGGACATCTTCAGATGAGAACGAATGACCCAAATAGCCCAAATTTAATATTTTGGAGCTGATGGAAGCATTAGAATTCCAATACAACACTCTGATCACTACTATCCTAACAAGGATTCAATATGAACTCCGGTTGAACTAAATATACGCAAAATAGCTCAAACTCAAAACAAAAATCCAGCGACATGAACTAAATGTCCATATCCTAAAGTTGGCATTCTATAACTATTGAAAATATTGGAATCTTATTCTAAGTGCATTTACTAAGAATTCATTCTCAAGTTCCATTATTTCAAGGTTAAGACTTCAAAATTAGGGAATCTGAGATAACAAGCTATAGTTGAAACAAGCTAAAGTTGAGATCTCAGACGTTTTGTCTCAATTCTTCTGGAGAATTTCCCAATTTATATTACTTGTTTAATGATGCTTTTTTTTATATAATTAATCTTTAATACTTCAATGCAAAATTCTACTCAAGCAGTGCCGACCCCTTTCAACTCACATATATGAGGATTTTCCTTCCCTTCTTAAATAATACTGCTTGTTGGCACTCTGAAGGGATCTATTTAGACTAGTTGGACTTAAATCCTTAGAGGAAATGAAAGAGTGTTAACCTATCTTTATTTTTGCAAGCCTCTTATGTCATTTTATCAGGTTGTCTCTCTGGATCAACCATGATCATCTTTGTGCCTTTTTGACAAACCGAGTAGCTATCCACTTCATTTTATACAATGTTATGCGTCTAAATCTTTATATCATCCAATTACTTTAGCGTGTAGAATTATAGTATTAAAATCTGAATATTTGACATCAAGAAATTATATTCTTGATGGATAATCATTCTCATTCTCCTTTACTTAGGCATCACTATCCGATCTTTAAGACATTATCAGGATTCTTTGCTATTGGATGACCAGTCTATATGAATATTTATTAAGTTTCAGTGTGAGGTTGGGGGGGGGGGGAACCTTAAGTTTCTGTGTGAACCTTTAGTTGAAAATGTCATTCTGGAGTCTTAGTATGGGGATACCTGGATCTCTAGTTGGTGTGGATTTTGAAGTTGTTGTCTCAACCCCCTTTTCGATCATGGGGAGATCTCCATTAGTCTCTCTTGTAAGAATTCATTGGGAAGTAATGTATTGTCCTCATTGTTACTCATCATCAAAAGTAAATCCCTACTGACTACATACTCACCTTCATAAGAAGGGGAAGAACTCGAAACATAATGCATATACATACACTAACCTTTTTTATGTTTTTGTCTCACAACCCCATCTCCTTCTTCCTCTTACACATCAAGTGTGTCCCTTGTCTGTGGATGGCCCCTAGCTGGTGGAGAGTCCACATATAAGTTTGTATAGTTTGTTTTTGTAGACTCTTAATCCATACTCTCTTTGAGTAATAACTACACCATCATTCCCGTCAACAGTACTTGCAAAAGCAGCACCATTTGCCTCGACCTATCCCATTTAAAGAAAAAATACAAAATAGAACACTAAATCAGAAGACTTACACCTTTACCAATGTGAGAACTTGTTCTTCCCCTTCTAGCAACAACATCCCTTGGATGGGAATATGACATAGGAAGTCCATGCTACATTGCCAAACATTGAATCTTTGATAGTCATGACCATGTCCCTATAAAGTAGGGAAATAGAAAGAATCAAAGAAGAGAATGGAAAGCTAGAACTTTCACATGCCAAAGTCATCCACTGGTGTGACACAATATCCTTCTCTACTAAGTAGCCTTGGATGGACCCTTGGCTCAGGTATAGCTCAACTTACTCACGCTTAGCGGAAGCAATATTAATAAAACACAAAATAAGTAATGGGTTTCTTATATGAGTCAATAGAAATAATATGTGATTAAGGGAAAACTCAAAGTCAATACCAACACATCAATGTCTAAAAGCCTCTATTAGCTAAATATTTTTCTGCTAGAATAAGATTTTATGTAGTCTTAAAAATAAAAATAAAATGAATAATTCTAAAGTCTCAGCTCGAATCAAGTAAAATAATAAATGAACTCAAACTCTTCGGCCCTCGAACAAAAGAAGACTCACCAATCGTCAAAACTCTAAGGACACAGAATACAATCAACCACAAGTGTTTATGCGGCTGGCAGAATATGCATGGCATAAAACATGCATCATAGAATGTGAAATTAGTACATTAAATGTATTAAATATGTGAGATGGAACAAATATGCTTTATAGCAATAAAATAACCAATGGCTATGCAATGCATAAACAGGTACTATCAAATTCAACTTCAAAACTCTGACTCAGATAAGTAATAATATGTAAGTTTCTAAAAACACCAAATAAAAGATTGAACTTTTATATATATAAATAAACTCAAGTAAATCATGTAGTGTTTAACAAAGAGAACATTATTTTAGATAAAACCACTCCTTCAACTTTCTTAGCTTTATAATGACACTTAGTTATAACAAACATTAGATGACTTTGGTAAGTTCTATAACCAACATACTCCCTGTACATGGCTATGAAGTCCAACATTCACCATGCTGGTAGGTTTTTCTAAACATTGCAAGGGTAAAGGGCACTGGATGAACTCCTAGTAGATCCACTAAGTATAACATAACTAGGAACTCATTGGTCCATAATATATTTTCTACAATTTACGACTGCAGGTTATGTGATAAGGAAAAGTTTCTCAAATCCTCTAGGTGTTAATACTATTTCAAAAACTAAATTCTACTCACCCAGGTCTTTCTTATCCATATAGGGCTCCTTGTTGATAAAATGACTATGTCGTTCTTCTTACTTTAGTATAATACTTCTATTAACTGGACCTGTAGTACATGCCTCGAAACATCCTTCCCAAGTTATGTTGACTTTGGACAATGCTTAGGTTTTTGAAAGCCATATCAACAAATTATTATTAATGAAACCTGAGAATGCTTTACAAAATAGTTGATAACCTTACAACTGATAATACTTAAATAGCAACTCATGGCATTATTACAAAATTCATGAACAATGCATATAGACTCCACATAAATGACTTATAATTATGAACTTGACTATGCTTCACCAATATTAAGAAATTTATGCATTTTATATTTCAACTCTAAAACTTTCCTTTTTCATGTGAGATTATGATGAACACAAGAAAGATAAATGACAATTTTCAAATAATATACTAAATTAAAAATACAGAATTTCAACACTATCAAAAAATTTGGAATTTTACCATAAAATTTCTATATCATAACATGAACCAAAAATGTGAGGTATTTGGGAACAAGGGTAAAAGGAACCCTTCCTTATAACCTACATACCCATACTTAAGATT
The DNA here is from genome assembly GCA_039654485.1 of Withania somnifera. NCBI lineage: Eukaryota > Viridiplantae > Streptophyta > Magnoliopsida > Solanales > Solanaceae > Withania > Withania somnifera. The sequence goes on from JBDJHY010287929.1 coordinate 20,603, forward strand.
TAATTCTTAAACTCTGAGAAGATACCTGTTGTTGAAGGTTTGCCTAGAACCCTAGCCCTAACTTTGAACTTGAGATAACTTATATTTTTTTTGTTCAAGTCAGATAGTGATGTAATTAATAGGAAATAATAGATTTAGATATTTATACCACCCCCAATAGAAGTCAAAATTACTATGGATTGGTCTTTAAAGAGTTGGAAATGTTTAAAAAGTCCCTAAAAATGGATAAAAAATTTTACTAGGCAAGTTTTAGAGACTGGTTGAAGGTCTGTCAAAACAGTTGATGGTCTATCAGCTGGTCCATTAACCCATGACCGATTTTGATCAACTACTGGAATTTTTTATGGTGACCTTTATGGTTCATTATATTAAATGATGGACCATGGAAGGGTTCATAAACATTCACAACACTTAGGCACATTTCTTGAATTTGAGGTCAAGATGAAAGGACAAATGACAGACTATCATTCTATTTTATGTTCTCTTAAAGCATTGGTGGAAATAGGAAATTTCAACTTTGAGCTACTGTAACACTGAAAAGGTTTCATGGTACCTTACGACCAATCAAACCAAACAATCAATCGTAAAACTATCAATAAAAACAAAATAGATCAAAATTTTAAGGAAAATTTACTAACATCATTGTTTAACTCAAGAAACTTCTAGGATGAATTTTTAAGGTGTTACAATATGTCTCCCTTGAGAAAATTCATACTAAAAGGAGAATTGAGATATGGAAAAGGGAAAAAGACTACAAATATGATAGAATCATTATAAAAATTCCACAACCATCACCATAATCTACCAAACATGAGTAAGCGCTAACTCATCTAAATGACATGCATACTATTCTTTCTGACCTCAACTACCATGAACTCATCAAATAGCATATGAATATACACAGTGGGACTCATAAAATTCTACAAGCTATATGAAATATGTTCATCAACAAATAAGGGGAAAAGCTAAATAGGGAGGCATTACCTCATACTAATAAAGAACTAGAAGGAAACATGTGCAAGTATCTACTCATAATATCTGCCTCTACCTCCTATATAGCTCCCTCAATTAGTTGGTTTCGTCATATAACCTTAACTTTAGTCAAGGGTCTAAATAGGCACCTCATCATAGATCAGGTTATCATCAATAATGACATTATCCATTCGGACTACCAAGAATTTATCACTTATGCACTTTATCAGCAAGGACACATGAAAAGCTGGGTGAAGTGCTACTAACTCTGATGGAAGGTCTAACTCATAGGCAACATTGCCAACTCTTCTCAAAATACGATATCTCCTGATATAACATAGACTAAGATTCCCGTTTCTACAAAACCTTATGTATCCCTTCATTGGAGAAACCATTAGAAATACCCAGTCACACTCATCAAACTTTAGATCTCTTCTCCTCACATATGCATAGAATTTATGTCTTCTATGAGCTTCTCTTAATCTCTCACAAATAATCTAAACCTTTTGCATCGTATAATGAACATGATAAGGCCCTACATTCACTACCTTAAACTATCCAATTGTAGACCAATATCTCCTTCTGTACAAATTCTCAAATAAGGCCATCTAGATACTAGATGGTAGTTGTTGTTGTATGAAAAATCTATCAAAGGCATGTATTAAAATCCAAATGCACATGAAATTGATTACACAGTCCTCAACATATCCTCCAATGTTACAGTACCCCTCTGGAAAGATCTCCAAAACTGTAATATGAAATGTATAACCCAATATAAAATGATGGACAAAGGTACCCCATGCATTCTGAAAATCTATTACAAGTAAATCCTGCCATATTGAATAGCTAGTGTGAACTGGAAATAAGTGAGCTGACAGATTCATTCAGTCTACTATCACCCATATTAGTCATTCTTCTGAGCTAAGGTTAAGTTGATGATGAAGTAAATATTAATCACTTCCCATTTCTATGTCGAAATGCAAAACTTTTACAAATATCCTAATTTTCTATGATGCTCTCCCTTCACTTGTTGACATATGGTACACTTAGCCAAAAACTTTTCTATGTCCTTTTTTCATACCATTCAACCAATACACCTCTCTTAAATCTCTATACATTTCATATCCCCAGGGTGAATAAAATACCTGGAATTTTGATCCTCTTACATGATTTTATATCTCAATCAATCAATATTTGGCACACACAGGTGATCCTGATAGTGGAGGATACTGTCTCTTCCTTGGGTGAAAACATAAACTTTATACTTTTAAACTATGGTCTTTAAATGCACTAGGATTGGATCACTCTCTTTATTGTCTTTCACCTTAACAACTAAAGATTAATCAGAAGCATTTTGTAAAATAATACCCCTATCTTCTGCATAAGAATAGTCTCAAGGTGTGCATGTATATGCACCTCTAAAGGATACTCTCTTTTTCCCTCATCAACATGTGAAAAACTACTCAAAGATAACCAACTAAGGGCATCATCCACTATATTGGGCTTTTCAAGATGATATATCACATGCATGATATAGTATTTTAGAAATTCTAACCACCTCATTGGAAGAAAATTCAAATCTTTTGTATTAAACACATAGTGATAAATTTTATGATCGGTGAAGTATTCTACATGCACTCTACAAAAGTAGTGCCTCCAAATCTTCAAAACAAACATTACTCCTACTAGCTCAAGATCATGAGTGGGATAATCCTTTTCATGAACTTTAGTCTTTCTAGAAGCATATCCTACCACTATACCATGATTCATCACCATGCAACCCAAACCCACTCAAGCAACATCATAATATATAATAAAATCCTTAGGTAAAGTCAAAGTTGGATATGAAGTTAACCTTATTTTCAACTCCTAGAAACTGTTCTCACAAATATCTAACCATTCAAACTTCACTTTCTTCTTAATCAACTTAGCCAAAGTAAAAACAATAGAAGACAAACCCCGAACATACATATAGTAATATCATTTTATCCCTAGAAAATTACAGATATATAATGCAGAGATTTATCTAAGCTGATTTTTTACAACCTCAATTTTCTGAGGATCCACTCGAATACCCTAACTGGAAATGATATAATCTTATAAGGCAACGGATTGAAGCCAAAAATCACACTTACAAGATTCAGCATAAAGCTAGTGTCCACAAAGGGTTTGAAGAACAACTCAAAGATAGTTTGTATGCTCCTCCTTTCTTCTGGAGTAACTAGAATATCATCAGTAAAACAATCACAAACAAGTATAAGCATTTGTTGAACACACTGTCCATAAGGTCCTTGAAACATATAGGAGTATTTCTCAAATAACAAGACGTGACCATAGATTCAAAGTGGCCATAATGGGTTTTGATCATAGTCTTTGGAATATCTACCTCTCTGGACTTAAGATGATGATAGCCAGAATAAAGATAAATTTTCAAAATGATCCTAGCACCCTGTAGCTGATCTAACAAGTCATCAATCCTCAAAAAGGATATTTAGTTTTAGTTGTGAGTTATTTACATAATGTTAATCAATACACATTCGGAGTGAACCATCTTTCTTTTGCATGGACAAGGCAAAGGAACCCTATGGAGACATACTGGGATGGATAAACCTTTATCTAAAAGATCTGTCAACTGATCCTTCAACTCTGTAAGCCTTGTATATGCCATTAAATATTGTATAATAGAGATCGAATGTGTGTAAAGAATTAGGCTTATTCCAAAGTCTATCTCTATATCGTGAGAGACTCCGAGTATCTCCTCAAGAAACACATTGTTGCGTCAAATGCACATGCAAGTGTACGCGATCGTACAAGTAATATAGTGGCTCTTGGCAGCCGAATGTTGAAACAATAGGGACATGATATTAACCGTCTAACTAAATTAAACTAATTATAATTATTTATTTAAGCAAAAAATTATCAGAGATATATTTGTGAATTTAATTAAACTATGAATAATAAAATTAACTCATAAATAATTAATTTAGAGAAAAATATATCTTTACTAATTCAATGAATGAATCGAACTAGGATTATGGATTTTCTAGTAATCATACTTAGTTAATTTAATTAATTAACTTGAAGTATCTAATTTTTTATTTTGGGGTTTAATCTATGAGTAGCGAATGATCATCCACTAATCACCTATCTATATTAACCTCACAACTACTTTGATTGACTTTCATAGTGATAATTTAGATTATATGTATTATATTTATCTTCTTGTAATGAACCAAGCAAGGCAAGCTAAGTACAAGATCTCGTCTTAGTTGTGAAAACTCATTCCTTATGTTTCTCGTTCTACGTTCATATTACCAATTAGTTTACTTTCAGGGTTACAAATTTATCTTAATGGTAGGGAATCAATAAGATACTACACACAGAAACGTAACTCCAATTATATGATAATTCTCACAAATCAAATAATATATAATTAAAAAATCATCTTGCTAGTTTACACCATAACTTTTGAATATGAAGTTGATTCCATTATTGATTGTGAAAGCTACCATGAAAGCTATGGATACAACGGTGATATTCATGGAATGGATGGTGAAGCTTGTGAAGGATATGATGGTTCTTACACACATGATAGCCATGATGGTGCCTACACACATGAATATGGAACCAATGAACATGGTGAACTAATCTACTACTTTTAGGGTGAAGCTGAATTTGAGGAGTTCTATAGCTCTTATTGAGAAGACAATGGAGTAGAAAGGTATGGTTATGAGCATGGTGGTTAAGAGGTGAGTCCTCACACTTCACTACATCATTTTAAGGATAATTTGAGTTACAACACATTCCTTCAAAGTTCCTACAAGACCTCAGAGGAATATATAGGTTACATGGGAGGTAGTGAGGATAGATATCCTTCCTCGTCTTGTGCTATGTCTCATTCAAATCAAGGAGAATCTGATATGGCCCGCAATACGGTCCATAAATATGAAAGTAGAAGAAGGAGATGAAGAATAAAAATAGAAAGATATGTGAAATTCAATTCAAAAACTTACGGTAGTGAATTTTGAATCAATGATCATGAAACTCCAAATGATGCACCCACAAATGGAAGTTATAATGATTGATTCAAGCTACATGACTTTCGAGCAATTAAGGATTCACCCACCTTAACACTCGTATTTGAAGACGTGAACTATCATAATTTCTATTGATGAAACTGGAAAGTTGTAAGCTAACTATTAAAATGAACTAGAGAGACCAAAATTTGAAAAATTAATACCTTAATCAAGGATGAACTAAATAAAAATTTGAATTGAGCCTCTATTTATAGAGGTGCAAGTTTTACTCATTATACTTAGGACCAAAAGTAGCCTAATGTGACAAAATGGTCCTCATACTTTTAGGGCTAGAAAATTAAGTCCCCAAAGTCTATTTCATCCCTCAACACATTATCGATCAAGCCGTGTGGCTCTCCAATTGCCTCCAACACCTCTTTGTGCTTGAACAATGCTTGAAATAGTTAGAGGTCCCTAGCTTGGCTCCTTGTGAATGGCCTTGATGGTATGAGCATTTTTTGGGCGTTATCATCCTTCCTTTTTGAGAAAGGAGTCATCCTCAAATCCATAGCCTCCTCATCTTTGGCATCACCTACAAAACATGGAGACAAATCATCAATATTGAACACATTATGGACATTTTAATTACTCGAAAGATCCACTTTGTAGGCATTATCATTGATTCGCTCAAGAACTTAGAATGGTCCATCCCTTCTTGTACTTAGCTTTCCTTTTAGAATGTGTGGAAATATTGCTTTCCAAAAATGAACACAAACCCAATCCTCGGGTTGGAAGGTCACTTTCTTTTTGCCTTAGTTGTGTCATTGAGCCACCTTGTGAACTTTCTTTTTGATGGTTTCCCTTGCTTTGGCATGAATCCTCATAATTTTCTTAGCCCTTTTCTTGGCATATAAATCAATCACATCAATGCTAGAAAAAAGGGTTAGAGTAAGAGGAATCAAAGGATTAAAACCATAACATACCTCAAATGGAGTCATGCCAATGGAAGTATGTAAGAAGCGATTATAAGAAAATTCCACTAAGGGTAATCTCTCCTCCCAAGAAGTGGGAGTGTTCCTTATCATACATCTAAGCATGCTTCCAAGGGTCCTATTCACAACTTTGGTTTGTCCATCCTTTTAGGGATGACAACAAGTAGAAAAAAGGAGCTTGGTTCTAAGTAAGCCCCATAAAGTCTTCCAAAAATGACTAATAAATTTGGAATCGCTATCACTAACAATAGTATTAGGGACCCCATGCAATCTAAGTATATTATGAAATAACAATTTAGCCACATGAGATGCATCAACACTCTTATGGCAAGGGATGAAATGTGCCATTTTGGAAAATCTATCAACTACCACAAATATACTATTATGTTCCCCTCTAGTCCTAGGGAGACCCAACACAAAATCCATTGAAAAGTCCACCTACGACCCATTAGGAATGGGAAGAGGAGTGTACATAACTTGAGGCCACACCTTGGTTGTGGATTTCTTACACACGAGGCATTGGTCACAAAGCTTCTCTACATCATGCTTCATCTATGGCCAATAGAATTTCTCTTTGAGGAGAGAAAGAGTTTTGTTCTACCAAAAATGTTCCATCATACTACCACAATGTGCTTCAATGGTTAGTAATTCCCTCCATGAACTCATGGGAATCCACACTCTCCTATCCTTGAATAGAAACCCATCCACCAATTGGAATCTTTCCACTCAGACACCCATTTTAAGTTATTCAAAAACATCTTGGAAATACGGGGTCAAAAGAATAGGACCCTTTCAAGCTATCAAATCCCCACATTATAGAAGTCATCACATGCACCAATAGAAATCTCCTTAACAATGCATCAACTACCACATTCTCTTTTCAGCTCTTATAACGAATACAATAGGGAAATGTCTCAATGAATTCCACCCATTTGGCATGTCTTTTGTTGAGCCGAGATTTCCCCTTCAAATCTTTTAAGGACTCATGATCTGTCCTTATGACAAATTCTTTGTGCCATAAATAGTATTTCCAATGTGCCAACACCCTCACTAGTGAATATAACTCCTTGTCATATGTGGAGTAATTTGATGAAGCTCCTTCAACTTTTCACTAAAGTAAGATAATGGCTTACCTTCTTGCATGAGCACTCCACCAATACCCCCTCCGGATGCATCACATTCAACTTTAAATGCCTTTTCAAAATTCAAAAGTTGGATTAAAGGAGATGAACTCAATTTGTCCTTCAAAGTTTTGAAGGATTCTTCTTATACTTTTTCCCAAATAAAGGGGACATCCTTCTTGATAAGTCCGGTCAAAGGAGAGGCAGTAGAGCTAGGGTCCTTCATAAATCACCGGTAGAAGCTAGCCAACCCATGAAAGCTCCGCACATAGGAAACATTAGTGGGGTTTGCCATGACTTGATGGTCTCCACCTTTTCTTCATCAACTTAAACTCCTTGAGAACTCACCATAAAACAAAGGAAGACAACTTTGTCTACCGCAAATTAGCATTTCTTGAGATTAGCATAGAGCTTTTCCTTCACCAAGATGTCAAAACTTATCTCAAATGAGACACATGTTCCTCAAGAGACTTACTATATATGAGTATGTCATAGAAATAAACGACAACACACGTGTTGATCAATGGCTTTAAGATATGATTCATAAATCTTATTAAAGTGCTTGGTGCATTGGTCAAGCCAAAAAGCATGACCCTCCACTCATATAGGCCAAATTTAGTCTTGAATGTTATTTTCCACTCATCACCCGACTTCATCCGGATTTGGTGATAACTACTTCTGAAGTCAATTTTTGGGAAAACACGTAAGCCATATATCTCATCTAACATGTCATCAGGTCTTGGAATAGGATGTTAATATTTTAATGTAATTTCATTTATGACTTTACAATCAACACACATCCTCCAAGTGTCATCTTTATTTTGTACAAAAATCACTGGTACGGCACATGGAGTCAAACTCTCTTCTATAAATCCTTTCTTAAGAAGCTCTTCCACTTGCCGTTGTAATTCTTTTATTTCTTCTGGATTACTTCTATATGTCAGCCGGTTTGGGATTTGAGAACCCGGCACAAAATTAATTTGATGCTCAATTCCCCTTAAAGGTGGTAACCCTTTGGGCATCTCATCCAGAAATAAATCATTGTATCCCTGCAAATGGGAAGAAATGACACTAGGAAAAATGCTAGTGTTTTTGGTTAGCAAGCAATGAATAATTGGTGTTGACGAGGTACACTAGATAGCGACCCTCATCCACCTCCTTGAGACAATTTTTGGGATTGGCTATCATCCATTTCTTTTCTTTCAACTTAGCCAAGTCATTTCCTTTTTATTGCTTACTAGTGGGACCCTTGGTACCACCATCTTCTCCTCCCACTTTTTCACTCTCCCTAAGTTCTTTCATGATGCGATAGTCTTCACTTAATTGGTAGGGAGTGAATGTGCAATGACATGCTTTTTCCCATTCATCACAAAAGTGTACTTGTTGGTTCGACCTCGGTGAGTAACATCCCTATCAAATTTACAAGGTCTTCCCATATGTACATGACAAGTCAACATCGGTACCACATTACACAAGATCTCCTCATGATATTTGCCAATGTTAAATTTTTTCATTGCTTGTCTAAGGACTTTCATCTCACCACTATCATTGAGCTATTGTAACTTGTATGGGTTGGGATATTTGGTAGTTGGGAATTACCATTGCTCCACTGTCGATTGGCTCACTACATTAGTGCAACTTCCACTATCAATGGTTAGAGAACATACCTTGTCCAAGATTTTAAACCTTGCATGGAATAGATTATCTCTTTGGTCAAGATTCTCCCGAGCAAGTGCCCCCATAATCCATCTCACCACACATGAAATGTTAACATTAACCTTTAATTTATCTTCATTTGGTGTAGTGAAGGACATTCTCTTTATGAGGCAAGCAAATTTAACCCTCTCGCCAAGGGTGTCCTCATCATCATCCGTAGTTTCTATCTCATTTTTACTATTGTCTTCCTCTTCTTCTCTTTCTTCATCACACTTACCTTCATCCTCCGTGTGATACCCTCCATGGAATGCAACAATAGTTCTTTTGTTTGGACACTCACTAGCAATGTGTCTCCTTCTTTGACACCGAAAGCATTGGATGGTAGACGGTCTAGGAAAATTAGGCTTTGCAACATTACCTTCCTTTGATTTATTTATAGATCCTTGCATGGTAGTTGGCCTTAGTGGGGGTAGCTTGACCACTACCCTTGGACTCCTTAATGTATGGCCTCTTCACTTTGTCAATCTTCTCCCATGGCTTGGTAGAAGATCTTTTTGGTTTCAAAGATCTTACTTCTTTCAAATCTTCCTCCACTTTCAAAGCATCTCAAAATGCCAATTCCAAGGTGTCATAGTGTTTGAGCTTTAATGTGCCTTAGCACTTTAAACCTCAAGTTTTCAATTAACCTCATCACCGTGCATTGGCCATATTCTTTAAGATTTGCCTTTATTGTCAAATTCTCAAATTCATCATAATACTCTTCCATACTTTTGGAAACTTGACGCAAAATGCATACCTTTTTGAGAAGCTCTTGATAATAGTTGGATGGAAAGCACCTAACTTCCATCATTGCAAGTAACTCTTGCTAATTAGGAATCATGAAGATAGTTCTCTTTCTTTTTTCTTGGATTCCTACCAAGTAGATGTGTATCCTTCAAATTGTGTAAGAGCATACTTGGCCTTCAAAGCATCCGATATCTTATTAGTGAGAAAGATCCTCTCACTTTGTAGCTTCCACTCAATAAATTCCTCCGGATCACTACTCCCTTTACTCAAGCCTCAATCAATATTATTTTGATGCCTCATCCTATCTCCTCTATCCTCCCAAATCCTATCGCCTCTATGTTCTCCTTGCCTATTCCCTCTAGCTTCCTAATGTGGTGCACCTCTATTCCTATAGCCTTGGTGACCGCCAAAGTCTTATGTTTTCCTTCCATCCTTAGGCTCCCCATAGCCTTCTGTACCTCCTTTCCCCCATGATTCGTTATAATCTATTTCATAGTTAAATTCATCATACAAAAGGTTTGTGATATTGTTAATCTTGGAATGGGTTATGAGGGTGATTTAGTTAGGGGACATCATAGAACCATGCAATGGAACAACTGACTCATTTCTTTAGGGAAATGGACTTGGATGGTATCAAATATAGTTCTTGGTTCTTGAGGTGGAATGAATGGTTGTGGATTTGGATGTGGAGTTCCAGTGCGGAGGTGTCTAGGAGTTCCATGATTTAGAAATATGAGTGGTTGATGGAAGCTTTGACTTCGAGTTAAGGTTTGTTGAAAAATGATCCGGAGATATGGTTGTAGATTTCTCCACACTCCCCTTTCCCTTCTCTTGACTCAGCACCCGAGGTGAATTCCCTTTACTATGATCCTCTACCCTACTTACCTGTTCTTCAAAACCTCCCATTGTTCAATTCATTTTGGTGAGCTGATTCACAATCTCCGATAAAGAGTTTGCAAGAGCATTAGATATTTCACCTTCAAGATTCATTGTACCTACACAACTCAACAAACTTGTTAGAAATAAAAGGCTTACCCACTCATGTGTGTATGCTCTCCCTTACCTCTAAGAGTTTATCCAAAATTGCTTGACGAGCACTTTGCCTTTATTGATCAAAGAACCTCTAACCTTTGTGGTAGAATGGATTTTTGTCGACACTCAACGGAATTAAAGAAGACCGCACTTGAACTAAGAATTAAAAATAAAAATATAAAGCAATTAAAGAAATGAGAGAATTTATTACCAATATCTAAGGAGAAATCAGATATTTATATCCAACAAGTATCTCTTGAGAAGAGAAGTAATGGTTTAGAAAAGTTTCAAATTTTCACATAAAAATTGAATGGTTTCACATGAATCATGGCGATATGCAGCTTGTACATCATCAAATTCAACCACACATAGCCTATTGCATATGAAAATGCTTTCTAGATTGATGTGCAGATCCATGTGCGATCCGCATATAGTAATGTGCGGTGGCATATGCCTTCAACACATGAAAATGATCGTGGGTGTATTTATATACCTAAACAAAACATTTCATCTAGGGTCAAGTCTTTTTTTTGAGAACCAAATGTATAGTTTATCGGGGCTTTTGGTAGTGTTTATATTTCTTGTTCCTAAAAAATATTGATTAGTATTTTACAGGGAATAAAAGTCTTATTTGAGGGAATATTTACGTAATGAATTATTTTAGGCAAGCACTAGGTGAAGAATATTTTAAACTGCCAGGAAATAGGCATACTGTGCATCGCGTAGGTTACTTGAGATAAACTGTGCAGTGTCGCGGTTTATTGAGTGAGATAAAGTGTACAACACACATTAATGATGACTGGACCAGACTTAAGAAAATTATGCATTTGGAACTTTTAGGGATTAAATTATAATTATGTTTTAGAGTATAAATATCCTATGAAACACGTTTTGAGGGAAAGACCAGGGTTTTGTATGCTTTAGAAAAGTAAAAACATCATTTTATTATGGTTACTTTCTACTTTCTATTCTAGTACTTTTCTTTTTATGAAACTAAGTTTTATGTGGATTTTGGATATGACCATGAGTGGCTAAGTCCCCAATTTTTATGGTTAAGGACAAAGTATGAGTGTTTTTAGCATGTAATTTTTATTGGATAATTTAATTATCACTCTGGCTATTCTTGTGTTCTTATTTTAATTTTGATGTTTGATCATCATTAAAATAAATTCATACTTTCATCTTGAATTTGAGAAATGACAAGTGAGTTAGATTGTGGAACATACGCAGTGGGTTTTTTTTTTTTACTAAGATATTGATTTGTAACTAGGATAGAGAAATACCTAGAGGCACCGTTTGGCTACAAAAATGAACAAAACTTAATGTGTTAAATTTGGTTGACCTATCCTTGCTCAACAATGTAGTTAGGCCACTGGTTTAATAAATGGTTAAAGGATCGAGAGACCATACCCATAATATTAACTTCATAAGTCAACAACTGGACAATTAAGTTATCACGATGGAATTCCATGCTTTACATGATTATCACCTTTGAATTCCTTCTTCTTTGTATTTTTTCTATTTTATTTATTTCAAACATTGACAATTGATCTTAGCTTTTATGATTGCAGGTGAAATTTATTTTTGAGAGCTGTCTAGAAACAAAGAAGTGGTGGAGCTGCTGCCTGAACCTGAATGATTGTTTCATCAATAAAGGAGAACAAAAGCTCTTTATCCTCTTCGTTAGATCTAGTTAGATAAAAAAATAGTTGATCCTGTACCAATGGAGGCAGCTAGAAGAGTTCAGGAAGTGGAAATTCCACTTGCCACAAATGTTGACTCCAACATTCACAAACTAGATCCTTGAGGGAGATTTGAACTGAAGTAGAATATGGTACAACATTTCACTCTAGTGGACAGTTTACTGTACTTCCACATGAACATCCCCAAAGTCATCTTCGGACTTTCTTGGAGATTAGTGTCACTTTTATTCCTGTAAATGTTTCGGACAATTATTTGAGAATGAATTTATTCCCTTATTCTCTACCAGGGGAAGCTAGAAGGTGGTTGGATTCTGAGCCAGCCAATTCTATCACTACTTGGGAAGATCTTACGCGAGAATTCTTAATTAGGATCCTTTTATCTGGAAAGATAGCTCAACTGAGAAGAAAGATACTAATCTTTTAGTAGACACATAGGGAAAATCTAATCAAACTAGGGAACAGTTCAAATCAATGTTACTAAACTACCCATATCATCACCAGTCTAATGAGGTGCTATACCACACATTTGTCGAGGGATTGCACCCCTATAAAAAATTTTGTTAGACTCTGCTGTAGAGGTCCATACATTGGAAAAAACCTATGAGGAGCTGGTTAATAACTTTGCTAAGGGAAATCCTGATGGGAATGCAGATAGTTCGAGGGGTATTTCAAAGAAATCTGTTGTAGGTATGACTGAGGTTGATGCTGTGACTGATTCGACTGTGCAGTTGTCTTTATTTCAAAATTAGTTGAGCATATATTCTTTTTAGTTTATCTTTGGAACAACAAACATCTCCTATAAATACTATCTAATAGAATACGTGGTGCAAAATATGTTATAGTGTTGAACACACTACAGAGTTTACTGGTGCTAATTTTGATTTGATAGAATTTATGGGTAATGCCTTAAAGAGGTGGAGGGATGCAGGATTATGGAAACACCTGTAACCCTCGTTGGAAGACACATCCCAACTTCTCTTGGTGTGGTAATCAAAATCTGTACTGGAATCAAGGAAAAAGGAAGAATTATCAGTAGTAAGGTAATCCTAATTAGGACCAGTCAACCAATAGCTGAACATTGTTAGTTGGTTGTTGAAGCGGCAAGGATATATGGCTGCGGATGTGAAAAACAATATTATGGACACTCAGAATTTAGAGAAGCAGGTGGGCCAGATAGCTGTAACACATAATGTAAGACCTCAAGGAAGTCTCCCTGGTGATACAAACCCAAACCCCAAGCAGGTCAATGTAGTTTCTACTAGGAGTGGTAAGCAATTGGAAGAATTGAAATAAAATAAGGCATCTCCTAAGGCCGTAGTTACTGATAAGGTTGCTGATTAGAAGAAAGAGAAAAAGGTCACTATTGTGATACCTCCCCCCCAATTCCTATATAAGTTGAAAAAGTAAAACGAAGAAGATTGCTTTAAGAAATTTATAGAGATGTTGAAGTAGGTGCACATTAATTTTCCTTTTGTTGATGTTTTGCAGGCTATTCCTAAAAATACGAAATATGTGAAGGATATTATGACCAATAAGAGAAGATTAACTGAGTACGCAACCGTAGCACTTACTAAGGAGTGTAGTTCGAGGACAGAGGTGAGACTTCCAACAATGATCAAAGATCTAGGAAGTTTCACTATTTAGATTACTATTAGGAAATCCATCTATGCCTGGGCTTATGTGATTTGGGGGCGAGCATTAATCTTATTCCCAAAAGGATGGGTCTTGGATATCCTAAGACCACGAGTATTATTTTATAGTTAGCTGACCGTTCTATAGCTTGTTCAGATAATATTGTGAAAGATGTTCCAGTACACGTGGGCTCCTTGATCATTCCAGTTGACTTCATTATTCTTGAATTTGACCCTAATCCAGAAGTCCCATTTTTTTTGGGATGACCATTCTTGGAAATTGGGCATGCATTGATCGATGTAGAAGCAAGACAGTTGACTATGAGAGCCCATGATAAGGTGGACATATTAGATGTCTATAAATACATGAAGTTACTAGCCATCTATAAAGTGTTGTACTCTATAAACTTTGTTGAGATGGATGATATACAGTATATTATACTATACAAGGTCTTCTTGAAAGGGAATTAAAGAAAGTTGACTTGTTCGATGATAGAAAAGCCCATGATATGGATCAAATGCTTGAAGTGGCAGCTATACATAATCCTAGAGAACTTGAACCACTGAATAGGTCCTTGGGACCTCCTCCTAAACCATCTACCGAATAGGCTCCAAAATTAGAGTTGAAGGGCTTCCCTCCCCACTTGAGATATGCATTTTGGGAGACTAGGAGACTTTTCTGGTTATTCTCTTAGCTGAGCTATCGGAAGTTCAAGTGAGTGCAGTATTGCCAATACTCAAGAATAACAAGAGAGCACTAGGGCAACAAATATCTAACATTCATGGTATTAATCCGACATTTTATATGCATAAGATAGTTATGGAGGAAGGGTTCAAACCTAGATTACGATAGAAAAATACCATCGTGATGGAACCTATCCTAAACCACCTGGACAAGTAAGCCTCACGACACCTAACAAGGGTAAATACAAAAATAATGAATCAACAAGAAGAAAAGTAGGTATAAAACAAAAATCCAATTATAAAACCACCCAGGAGATGGTGTCACTATGTACAAGCCTCTAAATATAACTAAAAGAAATACATATGTCTCAAAAGTATCCTCAAGTAGGATTGAATACATAAATAAATAGTTTGGTCATCTGCCAAATTACAAGCAGCTACCTATGGAACTCGTAAAATATGCCTCACATTATCATCTATGGAAAATCAAATCATGATGCCTTGAGCTCAAAACCTATACACATGTAGAAAATCATGGGAGTGAGTACTGAAAATAAAAAATGAGTACTCAACAAGAATCCCTGGATGGTCCTAAAATAAAGTGGTGACGAGCTTCGCTACCCTAACAACCTGACCACAATCCTCCATGCTTCGAGATATGAATCATTATAGCACCAGTACTTTATAATAAAAGTAAATAATAGATACAGAGCATAGGGTGTAATGAACCTCACAGTCATTTATGATAAATATGGACGTTTTATATTCTAAAGCATTCGATAGTTGCCTTAAGTCATTTATGACTTGCTGGGACCGATAGTTCGGACCCTTAGAGACTCAATTGAGAGACATCTCAAATTTCCTGTTTTAGATCCTAAAACTAAAAACTCGTTGAACAAAGTTAACTTTCCCTTAAGATGAGCTCGAAATTAAATTCCAACAGTTGCGTTAGCTCTGGAATGCCAAACCAAGTCAAGATTGACCTTAAGTTTGCATTTCAGAGTTTTTATTTGCAATTTAGGCTAAATTGTGGATTTTTGTTAAGTTTAAAACATAAAGCAGAGCTTGGGTGGTAAATTGGTGTTTGGAGTGTGGATCAGAATTTTGATGCTTCCATCAGCTTCAAAATGATGATTTGATGCTGTGGAGGTATTGGTTTAATTTCTGAACTGTTCTTTGCATTTTTGAGTTTCTAGTGGAGAATTCTTGAAAGTTTAGCTTAAGTGTTGACTTGGTCAACATCTATCCGAAATGATCTTGGATTTCGATTTCGTCTGCGCCATTAAGTACGGAATGTCATTTCAGGTATGCGTGCATATTTGGTTTTTCAAAATTAGACTATGAATGCATTTTGAGTGGTGATTCAGAGCTTATTCTTCCTTTTAAATTTGCTGTCAAAACCCGCAATTGGTGCAGGTCCCTTTTACGCGATCGCGACAGACCTTCATGCTTTATTATGAAATTGTTCTTCATGATCGCGAGGCTGTCTCACGTTATCGCGATGAGCACGAGTCAATCTATTCTATGCAATCATGAGGAACCTCATGCGATCACGATGGCTATTCTTCAGAACCCTACTCAATCGCATAATAAGTCCACGCGATCGCGATGAGTGAGGTAACTGGCAGTATATAATTTTCTGCACGACCCCTGTGTCTTAGTTCAATAGAAACCTCACGATATCTATAGTTTTAGGGAAAAATTCATCTCCCAAATAACATTCAAAGGTCAAGAAAATTCTCATATCCCTTCCCTTCGTTTTCCATACACTTTGGGTAAATTCTTCTCCCTTTTTATTCTTAAAATTCTTAGTTTCCACCATTAATGGATCCAAGGGTTGAAATTCATAAAATCATACCATAATCCATTATTTGAGGATACATTGCTTCTAGTATCAATTAGACATCGAAATTCCAATGTTAAACCCATAAAGAGTGAATATTTAACCCTGTTAAGGTCTAATCTTTTCAGGCTATTTTAAGCCCTTACCTCATTCTAATTGTGCTCAATCTTGGAGTATGGGTTTGTAATGACGTTGGGAACCCCGTGGTGAAGTTTATTTTTAGTTCCAGAGAGCGGGCCCCGCAAGACTGCTTTAGGCCCGATTTTTGGTCCAGTGTGAAATTTAGTATAAATTACAACGTTAGACTTGTATTAACATATAGTATACTTTGGAGAAATTTTCATATCATTCAGAGATCGTTTGACATCAGTCAAAGTAAGATTCGTGAATTTATAGCGCTTTATCGTCGGATGATAAGTAGGCTCCGTAGGGATATCTCTGGTCTTATAACTTTAATAATTGTACTAAATCATATCCATGGGTTGGGTATCTGATAAGGCCCGCGATACGGTCCTTAAATACGGAAGTAGAAGAAGGAGATGAAGAACAAAAAATAGAAAGATATGTGGAATTCAATTCGGAAGCTTACTGTAGTGAATTCCAAATCAACGATTACGAACCTCCGAATGATGCACCCATAAATAGAAGTTTTAATGATCGATTCAAGCTAAATGAATTTCGAGCAATTAAGGATTCACCGACCTTAACACTCGAATTTGAAGATGTGAACTATCGTAATTTCTATTGATGAAATTGGAAAGTTATAAGCTAACTATTACAATGAACTAGAGATATAAAATCTAAAAATTAATATCTCAATCAAAGATGAACTAAATGAAAATTTGAAATGAGCCTCTATTTATAGAGATGCAAGTTCTACTTATTATACTTAGGCTCAAAAATAGCCTAATGTGACAAATAGGTCCTCATACTTTTGGGGCTAGAAAATTAAGTCCCCAAAGTCTTTTTCAACCCTCCACATGCTATAGATCAAGCAGTGTGGCTCTTCAATGGTCTCCAACACCTCTTTGTGCTTGAACAATGCTTGGAATCGTTGGAGGTCCCTAGCTTGGCTCCTTGTGAATGGCCTTGATAGTGTGAACGTTTTCCGGGCATTATCATTTTCCACCACTTTTCAACCACAAATCCAACTCAAAATAACTCCAATCGATCCAACCATGTTTCAAGCTTAAGAACATATAAGAACAATGGTGTTCAAACTTGAAACCCACTCAAATCTCCGTAAATTCAATTTCCATACTCCTTGAGATGTGAGGAACATGAATTTACACTTTTCAATCAAAAAAACCTACCAAATATCTCCAGATCTGAGCTCGAAATTTTGTATCAAAGAAGAACTCAACCAAAAACTAAATTTCAATGCATACCTCAAATCAACTCCTAATTCGATGATATTTGAGATACACGACCCTAGAAACTCAACTTGAAGATTGAAAAACTTCATTTTTTCAAATCAATCCAAAATTTTAATAAGTTTGGAATTTCTTCAAACTCAAAATTGATAACAATGGTAGATCCCTCAAATCAACTCAAATTTGACTCAAACATGATATATGTGACCTAAATTACTAGAAGAATGTTTCCTAGTAATAAAAATCAAAAACTAACAGAGTGACTACGATTTTCAAAATTTTTTTGGAAATTTTTGAATTCTTGTAGATTTTGATTTACAACCTAAGATTGTAGTTTGAAGGAATAAATTAAGCACCTAAGCTCTGGTACCAAATGATATGATTTGGAAAATAGATCAAAACTTAAAGATGAAGAAGAACAGATATTAAAAGGATATGTGGAATTCAATACGAAATTTTACGTAATTGAATTTTGGACATCATGAACTCCACTTGATACACCCACAAATGGAGGCTTGATCAATCGACTCAAGGTTAAACGCTTTTAATAAATTAAGGATTCACCCACCTTAAACACTCGATATGATAACCGTGAACTAATGTAATTTTATTGAATTATTTAAAATAGAAAACTAGCTATTACAATCAACTAAGAGAAAATCTAAAAAATTGATTAACAATCCAACATAACTACTAAACTTTGAAAGTATCCTCTATATATAGAGGTTTAGGTTTCTCTAATTACACTTAGGCCCAAAAGTGACCTAAAGTGACAAATAAGTTCTCATACATTTGTGGTTTGCAAATTAAGTCCCCAAAGTCTTTCCAAGCTCTTCCATGGCTTGTTCAACCTTCCATAAGTTATAGATCAAGTTGTGTGGTTCTTCAATGGCTTCCAAAGCTTCCTTGTGCCTAAGTAACACTTGATGTTATTGAAGTTCTCTAGCTTGGATCCTAGTGAATGGCCTAGATGTGGAGTGGCTTCCCAATGTTATATCATCCTCCCCTTCTTGGAGAGGATTCATCTATGAATCCAAATCCTCAACGTTGTCATTATCTATAAAACAAGAAGACAAGTCACAAACATTGAACACATTATGGACATTGTACACACTGGGCAATTTAACTTTGTAGGCATTGTCATTAATTTGTTGAAGGATTTTTAATTGTCCATCACCCCTTAGGCTCAACTAGCCCTTGTGGACTTATGGAAATATTTCTTCACTAAATTGCACCCGCACCCAATCATTGGGTTCAAAAATCACCTTCTTTTCTTTTGGTTTTGTTTAAGAGCTACCTAGGAGGTATTCTTTTCTAAGGCTTCTTTGGCCTTTGCATGAATCTTCATCATTTCATTGGCTCATTCTTTGGAATCTAAACTCACAACAACATCACTTGACAATAGGGTTAGTGTTAGTAAAATCAAAGGATTAAAACCATAGCACACTAACCATAGAATACTTCAAAAGAAGTCATGCCCATAGATGTGTGAGTGGACTGGTTATAAGAAAATCCCAATAAAGGTAATCAGTCTTCCCAAGAAGCTGGGGTGTTTTTCACTGCACATCTAAGCATGCTACCAATTGTACTATTGACCACTTTGCTTTTCCTATCCGTTTGGGGATGACAAGAAGTAGAAAATAAGAGTTTGGTGCCAAGCAAACCCTAAAGTGTCTTCCAAAAATGGCTAATGAACTTGGGATCCCTATCACTATTGATAGTTTGAGGGACCCCATGCAATCTAAGCACATGTAGAATAAACAAAAAAGCAACATGAGATGCATCATCACATTTGTGTCATAGAATAAAATGAGCCATTTTAGAAAAACTATCTACAACCACAAAGATGCTATCATGCCCTCTCTTAGTCCTAGGAAGGCCCAACATAAAATCCATAGACATGTCCAACCATGGACCCTTAGGGGTGGGAAGAGGAAGGTACATACCTTGAGGGAGAACGCTGGACTTGGCTTGTTTACACACAATACATTATACAATGATCTTCTCCACACCACCTCTCATCTTGGGCCAATAGAATTTCTCCATAAGGAGACTAAGTGACTTTGTCACCCCAAAGTGTCCTATCATCATGCCACCACAATGTGCTTCCTTGATGAGTAGCTCTCTCGATGAACTTATGGGAACATATACTCTTTTATCTTTGAAAATAAAGCCATCAACCAATTAAAATCGGCCAACCCGGTGGCCTTGATTAAGTTTTTCAAGAATTCTTTAAAAATTAGAGTTTGTAGAATAGGATTCCTTCAAGCTATCAAATCCCCACATTTTTGAAGTCATCACATGCACCAATAAAAATCTTCTTGAAAAAGCATTGGAAACCACATTCTCTTTTTCACTTTTGTAGTGGATAACATATGGGAAGGTCTCAATAAATTCTACCTATTTAGCATGCCGCTTGTTGAGCCGAGATTGCCTCTCCAAATGTTTTAAGGGCTAATGATCCATCCTTATGTCAAATTCCTTGTGCCACAAATAGTGTTTCCAATGTGCCAACACTCTCACAAGTGCATATAACTCCTTGTCATATGTGGAGTAATTCAACGAAACTCCTTTCAACTTTTCACTAAAGTAAGCCAAGCATAAGCACTCCACTAATACCTACTCCGGGTGCATCACATTCAACCTCAAATGCCTTTTTTAAATTCAAAAGTTGGAGTAGAGGAGATGAACTTAATTTATCCTTCAAAGTTTGAAAGGATTCTTCTTGTGCTTTTCCACAAATAAAAGGGACATCCTTCTTAATAAGCTTAGTCAACGGAGAGGAAATGGAGCTAAAGTCCTTCACAAATTATTGGTAGAAGCTAGCCAACCCATGAAAGCTCCGTACATCAGAAACATTAGTGGGGGTTGGCCATGACTTGATGGCCTCCACCTTTTCTTCATCAACTTCAACTCCTTGAGAAC
>JBDJHY010287930.1:0-17518 GCA_039654485.1 Withania somnifera
AAACATCACGTACTTTCATAGGCTATATAGGAGATTGATTTAGATATGTGTACTAAATAACCATAGCTTTTTTAGGCTCCAGGTACTTTCTATTCTATTATGTTCGAGATCTAATATGTTTTTAGTGATGGATGATACAATGACCCTGAAGGTTATTTTTGGTATTTCTTGAGAATTACCATTTTTCCCTTATTGATAGTTATATACAGTTATATTTTTTCAATTTATGAGGTTGGTTTTTGAATCGGAGCTTAAATTTATAAGTTTTGAGAAATTTTCAATTTTGGAAAGCCTTTAGTTAAAGTAGTTGATTTTAGTTAACATTTGGAATTTTGAGTCTCAAAAGAGTTCCATCAATTCCAATCAATTCTAAAATGTAGAATTTGATCTAAAGGGGCTTTTGTTTTTAGTTTTAGACTTTTTCTAGGGATGTTAGCCTGTTTGATGAGAAAAAATTGAGTTTTAAGGCCAAAGTTTGACTTTGGTCAACCTTTGATGACTGGGTGCTCAGATTTGAATTTCATCAATTCAAGTAGATTTAAGAGGTCATTTTTTGTCTAGTAAAAGGTTCAAAATATTTTTTGAATATCCTGAAGGCATTTTAGCCTTTTTAGCTAAAGTTTCTATTTTAGTAACCTTGGCAGATATCGAGTCAAGGAGACCTCGAATCCTAATTTAGTAGGGTAGCATATATGGTTTATGCATGAGATTTCTAGTGAATCCTGAGAGTCCATTCAAAGATTTTATTTATTTCCTTTATTTTCATATGGTGCCAAGTCCTCTACTATTCTTGATCGTGTGACCTTGGTCTCGATCGTGTGTGTCTAAACATTTATTCATTGCGATCACGTGAATATTCATCGCGATTGTAATATTATATTTGTCCATTAATTATGATCACGCATCTAGTGATGAGATTGTGTAGGGCCCAAAAATTGTTAATCGTAATCTCGTGATAATCTTTGCGAACGTAGTAGCACTTGAACCAATGAGCTGGTACTCCAAGTTCCTTTGCATGAGTTTCAGTCCCATTTTTTATTTTTTGACCTTGAGAGATCACTTTGGGGTATTTTTGAAGGTAGATTTCGAGGCAAAGTATTGTGTAAGCTATCTTTGTTACCCTTTAAGTATTTCATGATTTTAACATCAAAATTGATGGATTTCAAAGTGTAAATTTGGGGATTTTTAGATAAAATCATGATTCGGTAAAATTGAGTTTTGAATGTCATATTCTACCTTATTTTGGATGAAATTTATATTTGATAACCCCCCAAAAGATAGCATTAGTTTTAAAGAAAATTCTTGAATTACCCTTGACCCTCGATTTTGACTTTTTAGGGCTATTTTAGATCTGATTTTTAAAAACATAATTATGGGTATCAATGTCTATATTGTCTCATTCTTAGTTTACGTTTGAGTAGATTTTGCAGATTCTCAACAGAAAGAAAAGGCCCATATTTGATTTTTTTTTTGCGGCAACTTGAGACTCTTTACTCTCATACAAATTGTCCTATGTATTTGAATGTTGCTTTACTGAATGAGGGGTCATGGGAACTACTTGGGGTATCTGTATGGATGATGTATTAGTATTTACCTAGATACTAGAGATAATCATGCGGGGTCTAAATTAAAGCTAATAAAAGATGGAAATACATCTTTATAGATTGAGATATTTATGTGACCATGAGAGGCTCAATTATGAATATATGCACTTGATTGCCTCCGCACTTGATTCATGCCTTTGAGTTCTCTAGTTAAATTGATATGATTCCTCTTTATAAGTGTACCCATGAGTGAAATTATTGATTATTGATTATTGAGTGATATTACCTTTTTTTACGAATTGCATATGATATTATCATTCTTTAATACATAATGATAATTCACATGGAATATGGTTCATGAGGTACATGATGATATGATTTATAAAGAAAAGAAAGACAAATTCAAAAAATATCATCATTATAAGATGATGCATTACCCAAATCTTACCAACCCACTTAGGTTTTTGTCGGGGGTACGATGTGAAAGGTTTACCCAGATCTTGATAACCATTAAGGGTGTGATACGAGGGGTTTCCCAAATCTTACTGACTCGCTAAGGGTACAATGTAAGGGACGGTATTTGATTATTTATGTGATACATGACTATCGATATTGGCAATAGACGTGTATCATATTATGTGGATTTTTGTTATATTGTATTTCCTGTACATTGACTTATTTACATGATTGATTTCATATTTCATGAGCATGTCTGATGTGGATTTTCTTTTATACTTATTTGGTATGGTACTGAGATGCCCCACTTCTGTTGATTGGATGATATTATGAGCCCAAGATGGCCAATTATGATGAGATTATAAGACTAGTTGTTAGTCCCGATATGATGAGATAAGTAATATTCTCTTGAGATAGAAATGAAAGGCCTCTTAAAAGTGATGAAAAATGATTAAAAAAGCACCCTTATTATTGATGATAGAAATAAAAAATGGAACCTAAATGAGATTAGAATTATGGTAAGGTTGAGATATTGTACTTGATATGAGTTGAATTAGTTCCACTTAATTATTTATGCATTACTTTGAGTTGGCCGGTCGTGTCATGTTATTTTCCTATATGGACATGGATTACTGTTATACTGGATACTTTGATTATCTAATTTTACAGCTTATTTTTCTCAAGTAGTTAATTGTTTTATCTCCCTTACACCCTGTATCTATCATTTAATTTCCATTATAAAATGTTGAATTATGACGAATTTGCATCTTGGTGTCTGGAGGATTATGGTTGGTGCTATAGGGTAGTTGATTCTCCTCACCATTTTATTTTAGATCCATGCCAAGGATACTTGATGGGTATTCATTTTTTAATTTGGTACTCACTCCCTTACTTTTTACACTTGTGTAGGGCAGAGCTCAAAGCAGCTTGATCATGTCGCTACCTTTTTCATTGAGCAAATTCCCAAACTCTTTTATATTTGTCTTAGAGTTGTTGAGGATTTAGGATATTTGAGATCGATTTATTTAGTTTGGCTTAGTATTAACCTTTATTTAGAGGCTTATACATAGTGACACCAGCTTTTAGGTGGTTTTATAGTTGAATTTTGATATTGTACCTTCGTTTCTTCTCATTGACTCATTATTTCTGCATTTACCCTAGTAGAATTATGTAGGCTTACTGTCTAGGTGGGTAAAGAAAGGTTCCATCATGACTTGGGATTTTGGTTCTTGACAAAGCTCGAGATGGTTGATTTGATGAGACTATAGGATTTGGTTATAGTCCTGATGAGATTAAATTCCTTATATATTTGTGAAGTTCAGATAAAAGAGACTCTTGAAAGTGATTAAAAATCGCAAGAAAGTCCTTATTGATAATGAGTTAAAATAGATAGATTGATCTTGAAAAGATTAAATTATGAGATGTTTGAGACTGGTATTGATGAACTACTTAACTTGATGTAATCCTTTTAGAGTCCATCTTATGAGTCCATTTATCAGTATATAGGATGTACCCTTCTTGCCTTGGATGTACTTATGTCTTGAAGACTAATCGAGATATTAAGAATGCCTTCCACGAGGATATAGCACAATTAGTGGGATTGTTTCATGAATTGTGAGATGAGTCAAGAAGGGAGGCCTGCCTCCGAGTAAGCTAAGGATGAGATTATTGTACTTGATATTCTATTTAGATTTGGTTCCATTGGTGTTGATGCTTGTTTTGCGAGTTGGACAATGATGATTCAGTATGATAGTGTATTAGCTGGTTATAATGTTCAGATTTTGTTGGACTATTTTGATCATATCATTTATTGATGACACCTTTCTACACCCTGTATATGCCATTATTCCTATAGTTTGTTGGTTAGTTTTTTGTTTGCAACTCGGTGTTTGGGAGAATTGTTGTTGGTGTGTCAAGGTAGTCGATGCACATCATCACTTTGTTTTAGAGCTAGCCAGGGATACTTGTTGAGTAATCATTTTTTTTATTAAGATACTCACTCCCTTGATTTTCTACATTTGTGTAGGTGCAAAGCTTTGTGCAGCTTGATTTGCTTCTTCCAGATCAGGTTTGATCTTGACAATCGAGAGATCCAGAGGTAGGTTCTTGTAGTCCTGCAGGCGTTGCGGACTGTCCATATCTTATGTCTTTTATTCTATTTTATTGAGGATTAGAGATATTAAAACCATTATATTATATCATACTGTATTATTATATTTAGTGACTTGTACACAGTCACTCAAGATTTTTGGTGGTTTAGTAGTTGAATTTTTATATTGTACCTTCTCTTTTACTCGTCGACTCATTATTTTCGTATTTACCCTTGTAGTATTATGTGAGCTTACCTGTCTATGTGAATTGAGGTAGGTGTCATCATGACTTGATTTTTGGATCATGACTTTTACCTTTATTTAGGTAAAAGAAATTTTGCATAACTTAGAAATTATAGAGAACTACATCTTTTTCAAAAGTATCTATCTATAAAGAAAAAGAGGAGCAAAACATTCATAGGATGACAAGTGTAAACACTAGCAAAATCCTATCTAAAAAATAATTCTATTTAAACCTTGAAGAAAAAGATAACTAAAAAATAAAAAATATATTAATCTGCACGTTAACTACCCATATATAAACTACACATTTAAAGATAATGAAAAAAATTCCTAACATACACAAAAAAAAAATCCTAATCAATTAGCATTTTTTTTATTCAAAACTAATCATAGTTTCAAAAGGAAGTTTACACGTTCTTAAGCACAAAGTTTCAGAACTTAAGCACAAAGTTTCAGAACTTAAGCACAAAGTTTCAGAACTTCTTTTTGTGAAATTGTATTTAATAAAGTACAGTTAAGAGATAAAATTACGTTTTTAATTTTATGTATTTACACCTACACAACTTTTAAATCATTGTTTAATTATCTTTATCTACTAATAATATAAAATAGTAGAGGAAAATATTAGTAAATTATAATTTTTAAAATATAAAATATTAAGAAATGATCATTTTTTTAATACACAATTTTTTAGTTTGTAGTGATATTTTATCACTTCAATATTTTTAAATTTGTGAGCAGTTTTGGTTCACAACTCTTCCTTTTATGTTCTACATTAAATATACATATTGATAGATCCCAAAAGATTATCAACAAGTCACTGGAGAAATCCCGCCTCGTAACCGTGAATTATGGGTGGATCCTGCAAAACAAAGCTCAGGGTGGTCCCCGGGGTAGTTCTCCGATGCTTAAGTTAGTAAACAAGCAATAAGAGAATTCCAAGAATATTTAGTGAAGAATATTGAGAGCGTATCTTTGCTTCTGAGTTCTTGGTGCTTTTATAGATGTCTTTCATACCCGAGTGACTAAACATAGTAATCCTACCATGACTCTTACCAATTATAAATGATATTGCGATCTTTATATGATTCTCTTCCCATTAGGAGTCTTTTTCTAATTAAGGTAAATATCAATTACTATTATATCGTTATTCTACAAATTATGTGGGTCATATCTTTTCCTGTGGTAGAATTCTTTTAGTGGACTACTTATCACTTTTTGTCCTGCTCCTACATATACTATTCAATAGCGGTAAGACCCACTTGACTTTACGAAGGGATGTTGGGAAGTGAAGAAAAAAATTAACATACATGTTTAACATTTGAAATGACAAATTAATAGATATAATAAACCCACAAATAATGACAAAACCTGCATAAAATATAAAAACATAGTAAAAAGCTACAAAAACAGTAGCCAAATAGGAAACTGTACATCAAGTGTGGTAATGCTATCAAAATCCAAAATTTCCATTGAAGGTTCACCATGAAAAAGGGAACCAAATTAGTCTTAAGGAAAAAATATTAATGGCATAAACACAAATATTGAACAAAATCGACTAATTCAAAAATTGTACTCGAAATTGAGAACAAAATGATAAAGCTTGCTGAGTTCGAGTTTTTCGGCCACATCTAATCGTATTATGGAAGGCTCATCGCGTTTTTGGTTGTTTTCTGGACAGTGTGACTGGTGGGTTTTGTGGGTCTGGTTTTTCCGGTATCGAGGGAGCTTCGCCGGAGTTGCCTGTCGATGACGAAGAGAAACAAAGGGTTGGGGTCTGATTTCTGCTAGAAAATTGCTAATCCGGTCAAAATGAGGATTAGTTTTTGTTGGAGTTCTCCGATGGTTGTTTCGTTGATCGGAGACGGTTGCTTATGTTGGAGCTCGATCAAAAAACATGGGGGTCTAACCGGTTCCACTGACCTCTCTTTTTTTGGTGAATTTGGAGGTTTTTTTGGGTCTCTTTGCGGCTGATTTCTCCAGCGGTGACAAGTTGAAACTGAGGTCAAAGGCTTCTTGTCGATGTCTTGGGATGGGTTTTTCCGGGGGGTTGTGACTATTCATGGCTATGTTTTTTTTCTGGGTTTTGATGGACAGGATAAGGGAGAAAGGTGACTGAGCAGTGGTACTACGGTAGTTTTTGTTTGAGATTGTGGTGGAAGGAGAGATGGTCGGTGTTTGTTGAGCTCTTGAAGTTCATCAGAAAAGACAACAATGGAGAATTTTTGGATTTTACTTTTTCTTTCTTTTGCCCTATTTAGAAATTTCCACCACCCATTTGCAATGATTATATAATAATTATATTGAATATGTAAGTCCTAAATTACTAGTGGTTTTAAATAAAATTATGCGTTACAAAATAATGTGTTAAAATTTATGGCCTACATAAAATAATGTGTTAAAAATTATGTTTTAATTTCATGTGTAACAAATATTTTCTTCATATTTATGAATTAACAGGCTGTAATAAAAATAAAATATATTTAAAATTATGTAAAAATATAATTTAAATAAAAGTAAAATTAAAATTAAAATAATATTTCTTTTAATACGTGAAATAATTGTAAAAAAATTAAGTAATAATCAAAATAACAATAAATTGATAAGTCTTAGTATTTTCAACATAAGAATAATTTATTAATAACTTGTGTTAAACTTACAAAATATAAAAATTATATTCTGCATAGTTTTAATGAATAAAAAAATTAAAAATTTTATTTATTTATGTTAGACCAAAATTTGATATCAACCATAACATTTCAGTAACTTTGTGTTGAGTATTGGGTGTGTTCTCATCTTCTGTGATAATATAATTGTCATTAATATTGAAATGAATCTAGTTCAGCATAAAATAACAAAACATGCATAAGACACCATATCCTTAGGGGATAATGTCAAAAAGAGATTAATTTTAATGAATTTTGTGTATGTGAAAGGCAAATAACTTATACTTTTACCAAGGCATTAGCTAGGGAACAATTTGAAAAATAGGTTGGACCTTGGGATAATTAGAATTTCATAAAGCATCCCCATTGATTGATTTTGAATCCCATACATAAAAAGCTTCCTTTGTTTTTGTTTTGCTTACTATACTCAGTTCTTGTACATTAAATTGTATATTTTGTACATTAAATTGTATATTCCTATGCTAGCTTGACTTTTAGATTGCTCATGAAATATAATGGATTAATTATTTTGACCATAAAACAGCTGAAAAAATATGCACAAGCAATCAATTAGATTAATTTAAGGCTAATTTCAAGCAAACTTGTGCAATATTAAAAAACTTCAAAGTACTTGACCATATTCCTTCTATCATTGACTGTTATAACAGTTACATCAGTTCCTTATTTTCAAAAGAATTCCTCTCCCTGTAAAGTCTCTTTTCAAACGGCCACTTCTGCTATTTAAATGGCCTACTTATTTTTCTTCTTTCAAAATCTTTCTTCTTCGTCTCAAGAATTTAAAATAAAAATGGTTTCTTCAAGTTATTTAGTCCCACCCTCGCGCTACTAATTATCTTGATATCCTCGATCACTCTCCTATCTTATATGAGGTGGTTGAGTCTAGAGTTAGAGTTGTTAGTCCTTCCCAAAGAAGTAGCTAAAATAGGTCCATCCTAGAAAGGTCCTTTAGCCTGGTCTGTGAAAAGAAGGTTCCCTAAGATTCTTGCTATTTTGGGACAATACAGTGAGGGTTCATCACATGACAAAAGTAACTAGGCAAAAACAATTAGCACCTAAGGCTATGTGTTAGAGGGAATTTGAGGGTGCACATATAGGAGATCGTAGATGATCTAGTAAGGGGGAATATTTGGGTAACCCTAGTGGCAGACTTGTTCCATCCATTGGGTTTGTTTTAACTGATGATCTAGGGAGAGGGTATTAGTTGGGGACCCTTCGGTGGATTTCTAACCCCCTGCTGGGCTCAATACAGAGGTAGTGAGACCCATGTTCAAGGTGCACCTACCACGTTATTCCCATTGGAATAGGTTGACTGAACTTGTTCCTTTTGTGCTACTAAAAGTTCTGATGATGATGATGATATCCCCTTGGATTCTTTAACTAGAAAGAGGGGTAAGAGTCAATTAACGAAGGTAACTGAAAGCCTATCAAAACCTTAGCCGATGAACCTGAGTCTCCTTCTCCCTCCATCTAATTACAGCTCCTACCCCTCTCACTAGGAGTAACAGGAAGGATGCCATGGTTCAACAAGAACAAAAGAAAAAATATGCTCACATTTCTATAGTTTTAGTAGGGTTGCCCCTTCAAACAACACTAAGGACTCAATTGAGGTTTATGATAAAGAGGTTGAGAGGAAGGTGCAAAGGAAAGAGTGTTGCTGAATCTTCTACTTGATGAAGGAAAAAGGTTCATTGGACTTTTCCTTTTGTTCCCTTTCAGTAATATTTGAAGGATAAAATAGGTGATAAAGAGAAAGAAGTTTATGAGGCACAGTCTGAATCATTGGGTGACTATGACACTAATGAGGTTGAAAACAGCTCTATGAATAACACCTCTATAGAGTATTTTTTTAGAGAGAAAGAGAACTTAAGTTTTGACAACGGTCTATTTTAATAGGAAGGGTGATAACTCAGTTTGGCAATGTGGAAATAGAGGAACTAATTGTGCGACTTTGGGCATAGGGTTGAATGGATTGTTCCTTCAGGGTGATAAAAAAGGAAGCTTAATAGATGGAGACCATTTTGTTCTATAGTAATACCAGTGCTACCAAGAACTCTATCATCAACATAGCCAGTGATGTCACCTTCACCATCACCCTTGACAATCTAGCCTCTATTTTGGGTGTTCCAAATAAGGGATAGTTCCACTACAAGTACATTAGTTATCCTATTTTGGATGGATTGCCCTCTTTCATGGATATCTATAGAACATTGCAAATTATTCTGCTTTGGAGGTACATGCGACAGTTGACAAGAGTGGCATGATTCCCTTTCATAAGTTGTTATTTGATGTGGTGCACAAAATGATTCTTCCTAAAGGTCAGTGGAGGACTCAAGTTGCTTCATGGACCTCACTCTCATAGAGGTCTTGGATTCGATCATTCCTGTCAATTTACCTTATGATGTTTCATTTACTTTAGACCATCAAGCATGAAAAAAAGCATATGAACTTGCTTATGGGTTGTGGTTATCTATGTTGTTTAACAACTTTGAAGTACTAGTGAAAACTTGGGCATTTCAAACCTCGAATGATGTGCTTAGAGTTTCCAATGAAGGTGTTATGCCTCCTCCTATTAATGCCACAAAGGTCCTATTTAATGATTGAGAGCTAAACTTGTTGCCAATGAGGTTGAAGTTAAATCTTTGAAGGCTTTACACATTGAGTCCATAGATGCTTTGCATGTCAAGTATCAATTATAAGAAAATGGTCAAATAAATAGTAATGCTAGGATAAAGGAATATCCGACGCAGGAGAAGGACTCAAACACTGCCGATCTAACTAAGACTTTTGACCTTCTCAAGTAGCAACCCCCCTCCTCTTATGCTCTTCCTAGGTACCTTAGCTACTAGATGTGTCTACCTTTTTCTTTTATCCTAGTTAGTCTGGGTTTAAGTACTTTGTCTTATTTTGTTTTTCTCTAGTTTAGTTTGAATCTGCCTTACTTGATAATACTACTTGTTTATGTTTCATTTGTGCTGTTCTTTTTGCTCTTCACTAATAATCTAATATATCTAACTGAGTTTCTTGTTTGTTTTGCTATTGCATTTGGATTTTCCCTCTGCCTTGAGTATGATATGATTGCTCCTACATTTAATGACTTTTGTGTTGACACGATTTTATGATTTCAAAAGGGGAAGTGTGGAACCTGATGTTTACAACCCATTGTTCATCTGACTTTACTCTATAGATGTTTTCTAATACTTTTTGTGGTTTAAGAATCTATCACATATAGGTTTTCACAGCATATAAGAAAGAGAGGTTTGCCATAATCAAAAAAGAGGAATATGTTGGAAATTAAATATTTTGATAATTAAAAAACTGATTGAAATACGTTGGCACAACCTGCCTCATCATATAGCATCCCAGATACGATTAATTTTCTAAAATAAGGGTAACCAAGAAGATAAATATAATGAAGTATTGAGCAAGATAAACAACAAGTTAAGGTTTTCACATTGATTGAGGAAGTTGGATAGCTACAAAGGCGAAAGAAGACTCCAAAAAAGAAGGAAGACCTTGTGTAATAGAAGTCTACTCTTTTAAGGAGATTCAAGCAAGAGTTATAACACAAAAGCGTCTAGAATAATTTCACACGTACTTACAAAGAGTGAAAAAGGTAGAGTACTATCAAAGTGAATGAGTTCACATTTGACAACATTCTGACTAAAGTTTGAAGTGCACCAAATACAAAGAAATGGATTAAGAAACATGTTCCATTGACAGATAATAAATAATTCTTAAGTCTAGTTTCATGTATTAGGAATGTCTATTGAGCTATAATATTTTGTTTTTATAGTAGTAATATTTTAAGATTCAAATGTATTTTGTTAACTTCAAGTTGGGGAATCTCAAAGTCATAGGGCTTCATAATATGGGGAGATTGTAGAACATTTTAGGAATTAGAGTTTAGTTCCTAGTTACACTTTTGTAATCCTAAACAGTTGGTTTTGGCTCATATGTTTTAGTAAAATTTGGATTAAATCCTGCAGAGTGGTAGGTCGTAGTTTTTTTTTTTACCCTTTTTAAGCCGGAGTTTTCCATATTAATATTGTGTTGTTACTTTACTGTTTCGCTTACTTTAAGTTATAAATAGAAATAGGTAGATTAACTTGTTCATATTTAAGGTAGGAGAACACAATTCTACAAAAAGTTATTAATTTATTATTGTGGTTGGTGAATGTAAGTAATTTCCTTTTTGGGAGTTCAAATACTAAATTAAGGGTTTGCTGCATTTGACTTTGTTGTATATTCTTTTTTATATATACCTTCTATTCTTATTTTTTAAAATGATTGTAAACCCAACCTCTTTATTTCCTTGTAAAATACTAATAAAATTACTTTTTTTTTTTAAATTTCCATAAAGATAAAATATGAATACAAGGAATAATTCCATTTTTCTTAAACATATTTTTTAATATAGGAGATAATTAAATCAAACTAAAACTCTGTTTGTTTTTTATATCTAGCTTGTCATGACTCAAGAATAGATAAACAACATGATCTAGGAAATCAAGTGAAAAATAGAAAGTTAAGAAATTATTTTATTTTTGAAGCTCTTCATCAATTTCAAAAAATAAATAAAAAGCATTCAGGAAGTTCTTATCTATTAAGGTGTTGAGGAATAATACTCGTATATATTATACAATAGATTCTCTTTGATAATTCTAGCAGCTGAAATACATACAAGAATTAGTAATGTTGTCTTCATGATCATCACGATTTAACAAACAAATCACATAGAATTAGGGAACAATTTGTATTTAATTTTTGAGGAAAAATAAGAATTTATATGGCCTGCATTGAATCTTCTAAAGATCCAGTTTGATGAAGGTTAGGGTAAGATTAAACATGCGTTGAATATACAACACATAACAAACTTCAAAAGAACATACAACTTATGCAAACAACGAAAACTAAAAATGATATGATTAAATCAAAAGCATCTTTATTTTGTTTGTTATGTATTATGATAATTTGAATATGCAGATAGTTATTACTTTAACCAATAACTTTACTGAAATATAAACAAAAAATGGTCATACGTGAAAGGTAAAATGGATTATAGTTTTTTTTTTTCTCTTAATCATTTTTGAAATTCTTTAGCGGAGTTAGGTGCAGATGGGGCATCACTAACTTAATATGCTAATTACAATAAAGTTCGGTATTGTTGTATAGCCTAACCCAACTATATGTTTGATATTAAGGTCTATTTGTTGTAGTTATCAATGCTGGCATCTTTCTGTTGTTGTCTTGTGTTGTAGATGATGATTTCTAATAAAAAATATATATGAAGTATATTGCCACTGAAATTTAAACTAGGGCCACCCACCTGCATAAAGATCCAGAAGATCACAACAATTAGCTACCCCAATCTAATAGATGTGTTTAAGAGGTCCTTTTAAAATATATAATTGCTTTTCAAGAGATATACACATAGCTATACAGAGTTTTCTCTGAGTGTCACCATGACACAATGTACTTATAACGATGAAATCTAAGCTATGAATTTAAAAATCATGATTATTATCTAACAATAGACACAAAACTTAAATTTCATGGCCATTTAAAAATTACTAAAAAAGTTTAGCTACAAAATTTAAATTGACAAAGTTAATCTCTCATTTTTTCTATAATTATTAACAAAGATGGCAATAATTATTCAAATTGCTACAATTCTATTTCTGTGATAAGATTTTGTAGCTAATCATAAGTTTTTTTTTTCTATATAATTAAAATAATTGTAATTTTTTCCACAAGGGCCCTATTCAACAATTTAGGGTGAGATCTTGGAATTTCTGATGATTTTGATTTTGATTATCTTACTGGTTTTGCTACTTATCTGTTAAGATGCCTGGTGAGGCAATATTGGTACTTTATGATGATAGTCCATGGGACTTTATAATGATGCTTTGTTAGATGACTTTTAGATTTTTACTGTTGGTTTATGGTTTGTAGTTAGATTTATTGTTGTTATCGCATGCGCCTTGTATCTATCATTATAAATTATAAGATTACGATATTTTATGTAGCTTGGTATCATAGGAGGATTGTGGTCAGGTTGTGAAGGTAGTGGCGCTTGTTACGTTTGGTGTTAGATTCATTCATGGATACATGCTGAGTACCAACTGTTTTATTTTGATAATCACTCCCTTGATTTTCTACACTTGTGTAGGTTTTGATCCTGGAGTAACTTGATTTGTCTTTCCTCAGATTGTTTTTCGAGGATGATTCTCAAGAGATCCAGATGTAGTTGCTTGTAGTACAGCATGCTCCATCGACTTTCACTATTTTATGTTTTTATTATTATTTTATTGAGAATTGGAGACATTAAGCCATTTTGTTGTATCAGACTTGTATTTATCTTATTTAGTGACTTGTACATGGTGACTTTATATTTTGGTTGGTTTATTAGTTGGATTTTTTAAACCATTTTTTCTTCTATTGACTCATTATTTTTTGCACTTACCTTCCAGAGTTTTTGTTAGGCTTACTTGTGTTGGTAGTTTAGGTCAGGCTCCATCATGACTAGATATTTGGTCATGACATGTTAGGATCTCATAATCTCTTAGGATCAGGGTCAGCTGAGTATGCTATTGAGTATGCATGAATTCTTACTAAATTTTGCTTTTAAACATATTTTCTGCAGGTTTAGGGACGAGATTCTCTTGATATTCTTTATCAGCTGAGTTTGAGACTTTCATGAGTCATGGAGATACTGCTTATTTGTGTGGTAGAGCTTCCATTTATCCTTATACATTTGTTTATTTTAACTTGTATTCAAATTTAGAGACTTGTACTAGTGACAATCAGGTTTTGAGATTCTTATTGTATTAGTTGGTTGTCATGCATTGCATCTTTTCTTTAATTCTTCATCTTATTTATATTTATTTATCATTTGTTATGGTGTTGTCTTACCTATCCAGGAGGGATGAGATAGGTTCCATCACCACCATTTTTAGGACATTACAAATTGGTTCTAGGGCTCTAGGTTTGTTGGTTTCATAAGTATAAGATGATGTCGAATAGAGTCTCGCGGATCAATGTGGAGACATTTGTTATCTATCTTAGAAAAGCTATGGGAATCTTAGGAAATTCCCTATGCTTATTTCATTCATCTTCTGCATGGTTAACCCTGTCGAAGGCTAAGTTCTACTTGTTCTCTCTCAAATGGTCAAGATTTGTGTTGCTTTTGATTGAATTGCTGAGCTTGTACCAGAACCTGCTACCTAAGGTTAAATTAGGTGTAGATTAAAAGGTGATACTCTAACTAGGGGACATTCTAGGACAACTTTCCCTAAGCTAGAGCATAGGATTAATGGTGATCAGGTTCCAATTGAGGAGGTGGGCCCATGATAGGGTCTACTCTAGTTCGATACTACATCGGTACACTAGGCCAGAGGGGTTAGCCTAGAGTGGTGGTATAACTAGTGTTCTCAGGGTCCAGTGGGTCAACCTAGTAGAAAAAAGAATAGAACCACAAAAATATCATTCCACAGAGAGGAACTTCAATTAAAATACCTAATCCAACTGATTTAGACTCAGAATTGCCAAGAATGTGAGAGGAATTTGCTGAAATTCGTCCAAAAAGGAGAGAAAGAACTATATATAGGCTTGCTGAGTTGCCTACGCAATCATGTCCCACTGCCACATGATAACAAATCATGTCGTCTTAATCTATGAAATTGCGGCCCACCGCACCCAGTCACGATGAATACTAATCCTAGCCTACTCGACTGCAGTGTATCATCATACAATTGTAATGTACAAGGAGTCTGGGCTATGAGATCGTGTCCAAGGCCACACGATTATGATGCTTTAGCACCCAAACATACTTTAGTTTAATAGGTGAGGCTCAAAATAGAAACATAGTCTGATTTCAACTATACTTATTTGGAATCTTTATGTAATCAATATCCAAATTCAACTGAATCAATGAAAAGGATATTCTGGTTCTTGTAAATTGAGCAAGGCCTAAGGGTGCTATAATTGTAAGAGAAACAAGCTATGAACTGCCAGAGAACTGAACTATTAGTCCGAGCAAGTCACAAATGACTTGGGGTTGTTACAAGGACTCTCTAAATATGGGAAAGTCTCCAAAACACAAAAATGACTCCGAGGGTCATTACAACATCCCCCACTAAAGGAACTTCAGTCTGCAAAATTTAAAAAGAAAAAAGGGAGTACCTGGAGAGTCAAACAAATAAGGGCATTGAATCTTGTAGTTTGCTAGGTAGCCTCCTCGACTAGGCGGTGAGTCCAATGGACCCTCACAATTAGAATATCTCTAGACTTGAGTCGCCTCACGTCTATGTCATTAATGACATCAGTCTGTTCGACATAATTCAATAGATCATCCAATCAAACTGACTTGGAATGATGTACATGGGAGGGATCTGGCACAGCATAGAAATGTAAAACACCGAATGAACAGCTGCCAAATCAAGAAGTAGTTCTAATTTGTAGGAAACCTCATCAATCCATTCTTTAATCTCATATGGTCCGATAAACCTGGGGCTAAGATTTCCTCTCCGACCAAATCTCATACACCTTTCATGGGAGAAACCTGCAACCATACCATGTCCCCAACACCAAAATCCAGAACCCGACGCCTACAATTTGTATAACCCTTCTATCGATTCTATGTTATCTGTAATCTGTTATGAATAACCAAACTCTGTCTGTGGCTCTTAGAATCAATTCAAAAGTCTACGATAAGATCTTAACACTACTATACTGACCAATCGACGATATGAAATGCTTGTCATAAAAAGCCTCGAATGGTGTCATCTAAATGTTGGAACGGTATAATTGGTGTTATAAAAATACTCTATCAAAGTCAAATGTTGATCCCAACTACCATCAAATAAAAAATATAAGATCGAAGTATATCCTGGAGTATCTGAATAGATGCTCAGACTGTCCATCTATTTATGGGTGAAAAGTCATACTCAGATCTACCTTTGAACCCATTCACTCTGTACAGTCCACCAAAAATGATAAAGAAAACTATGTACCCCGATCTGATATGATTGAAAATGGCACCCATACTTACTAAGAATCTCCCTAACATACAAGAAAAAAATTCTCTCGGCACTCTAAAAAAATAAAGTCGTGAGAAAGTGAGCGGATTCGGTCAATAGATCTAGGATGACCCATATATATTCATGACCCTTGGAAGTACGAGGGAGTCCAGACCCAAAATCTATAGTAATCCTCTCCTACTTCTTCTCAGGTATAGGGAGTCACTATAATACATCATCTGGTCTACGATGCTCAAACTTCACCTACTGGTAGTTGAAGCATTGGAAAATAAACCAAGTAACAGCCACCCTTAGTGTTGTCTCAAATCTATGCATATCTTTATGGATGTATGGAATATCTGGTTAAGTGGGCCTCACAAAGAATGTTCTGAATCAAATTATCCACCTTGGGAACATAAATATGGATTCCCACCCATAATACACCGTTAGAGTGTCAAAATGCTCCACTATAATCACCCCTCAGAACCAACTCTTGAATACGAATCAAGAACATATACTCATACTGTCGCTATCGGATATGATCAAACAATATAGGTCTGGCCTTAACATGTGCAAGGACTCTGCTCAGATCTGATATGTCCAATCAGACCAAACGGTTAGACAACAACCAAATGTCCAAAGCTAATGGCCTCTTTAAAGCTGATACAGAAGCCAAAATACCCATACTAATAGTCTTCCGGCTTAAGGCATCTGCAAACATATTTACTCTACCTTGATGGTACAGAATGCTGAAGTTGTAGTCCTTAAGGAGCTCGACCCATATCATTTATCTAAGATTGATCTCTCTCTGGCTTAGTATATATTGTAGGCTTCTGTATGGTAAAAATCTCACAGTGAACTCTGTAGAGGTAATATCTCTTGAGCACGAAGACCATCACCGCCAACTCCAAATCATGTGTGGGGTAGTTTCTCTCATGAACCTTTAATTGATGTGAAACATGCACAATGACTCTACCCTGCTACATCAGTACATATCCCAAACTAATACCGAAGGCATCACAATAAACTGTATACGACTGGACATCAACTGGAAGTGACAAACCTTAAACCATCAAAAAGGAATGTTCTTCTGGGTCAATCTAGTCATAGGAGTTTCTATAGATGAAAAGATCTGTACAATCTTCTGTAATAGCTGGATAACCCAACAAAACTATGGATCTCAGGGGGAGTAGTGGGTGAGGGCCAATCACGAATAGCTCAAACCTTAGTTGGATCTATATTGATACCAGCTGATGATACAAAATGCCCCAAGAATGTGACAAATCTAACCAAAATGCCCGAGATATTTACATAAATCTACTCAGTCCTCAAATTCTGGAGTATAACTCTCAAATGCTCCTTTTGCTTCTCCCAATTCCAAGAGTAAACCAGGATGTCATCAATAAACATATTTACAAAAGAATGAAGGTGTAGTCTGAAGACTCTACTTATAAGAACCATTAGTGCGACTGGAGCATTAA
>JBDJHY010287931.1:0-10115 GCA_039654485.1 Withania somnifera
TATAGTAGCTCTATATACCTCTAATAGCAGGTTTTGAGATTCAGGTTTTGCATCCCCTATTGGCTTTCATTATTATGTATTGTCTATGCTTTCTTATGATGCTTTGGTTGTTTGTAGAGCTTATAGCCCATTGTGCATAGCTCTGGGATATAGGGTTAGGCTTCTCTACAAAAAGGTTGTAGACGCCATCATAACCTAATATCTTGGGTTGTTACAGAGTGGTATTAGATCTTAGGTTCACCAATGTTTCTGGCATTGGAGCAAGTGCCTATAGAGTCCCATAGATCGGTGCATAGATGTCTGCATCTAATCTTCGGGAGGCTACGCGGTACCTTAGGAAGCATTGTTCTCCTTTGAATCCCAACTTGCATTGTTATTCATACCCTTCTTAAAATTACGTTGACCTTATTTATTTTCAGATGGTCAGCACAAGAGGATCTTTGGTAGATCAAGATCCTCCCCTAGTGAGCCAGGAGGGGCTAGGGTAGGATACTCC
Organism: Withania somnifera; assembly: GCA_039654485.1. Taxonomy (NCBI): domain Eukaryota; kingdom Viridiplantae; phylum Streptophyta; class Magnoliopsida; order Solanales; family Solanaceae; genus Withania; species Withania somnifera. The sequence continues at coordinate 497 of JBDJHY010287931.1, forward strand.
TTTAGTTTCTATTATCCAACCTACTTCACAGCCATAGGCAACCTCCATGGCACTGCTACAGCCTGTTCAGCCACTGCTTGCCGTGCTCAGAGACTTATTATGGAAGATGGTCTAGGTGCTAGACGGTACAGTGGTAGATAGGCCATAGTCATCTGCTTAGGAAGTGGCACAGGGTGTACCGCCTCCCCCACCTTGTATATCTCAAGCACCACAACTAGCAGTGCCATAGGTTGTGCCATTTAAGGCTACGGACACATCCTCTGCACCAGCATTTGTTCCTACTATACCCATATTTGAGGTGCAGAAGATGTTGGACAATTTTTTATGAGTTTCCCCCACTAAGTTTTCAGAAGCATAGGGACAAGACCCCTATTAGTTCATTACTATTTTTAAGGAGCACCTTTAGACATTAGAGATTTTGGATTCTCATGGGGTAGAATTCATACCTTATTAGCTTGAGGGACCCGCCAGTCAGTGCTGGTGGAAATTTTGAGATTCCAAACCACCAGGTTAGCTCTGTCTACTCAGGGATAGTTCAGAGAGGCATTCCTATCCTGATATGTGTCCTGGAGTTCCTGTAAGGCGTTGCAAGCACGGTTTGAGTTTCTAAGATAAGGATGGATGACATTTTTGGAGTATGAGGATCATTTTTTATAGTTATCCAGACATGGCATAGATTTGATATTTTCTGAGGAGGAGCAAATTTGATACCTTTTCAGGTACTGAGGACTGATTTGCAAGGTCATGTTAAGTTTCTTCTTGTGTTACAAAAGTCATTTTTGTATTTTTCTGACCATGATCGACGCATGGAGAAGAGGCAATGCCATCAGGGTAGATTTTTGGGGTCCAGGTCAGAGGATTGTGGTTTTCACTGGAGATTTCAGTTGGGCCGACAGATCTAGGCCTCCAACAACGGGGTTAGCAACAAGTTCGTAAGGGGCGTAGTTTCGAGTTTACAATATTTCTCCAAGGGGTTCCGTGGACAACTTAGGTCAAGTGATATTTGTGATGAGTGTGGGGGTTGGGGTCACTATGCACGAGATTGCATCTAGCGTAGGACCTCTCAGGCTGCAGTACTACCTGTCCAGCAATTGCAGGTAGTGCCACCAGTTAGAGGTTGGTCGCTAGCTTTTTGAGGGTCCAGGGGTAGAGGTCAGGTTGCCAAAGGTAGAGGAGGGGACTTAGGTTTATAGTGGAAGGGGGAGCAGTGTTCGCTTATGCTATTCCTGATAGGGCTGAGGTCGAGGCTTTTGAAGCTGTTGTTACAGGTATGTTCTTTCTATTTGGGTTTTCTGCACTGAATTAATTCGATCTAGGTTCTACCCTCTCCTACATTTCTATTTTTTTTTAGATTGGGTGTTGGTAGTGAGAAGTTTCTAGTACCCTTGAGTGTATCTACCCTAATCGGTGCAACCTTAGTAGTCAATCGAGTATACAGGTTATGTATTATGACTATTCAGGTTCATGACATGTGTGTCGATTTAATTGAGCTGGCTATGTTAGATTTTGATGTGATTCTAGAAATGGACTAGTTGTCCTCTTATCATGTTGCCCTAGATTATTATGCAAAGATCATGACCTTATCTGTGCCTGGTGTACCTCCTGTAGTATGGTGTGGTCCCACTAGCCATTCATTGATTCGGGTCATTTCTTATTGTTGATCCTGTAGACTTTTTGCTCAGTGTTGTTATGCTTATTTGCCCATGTTAGAGATGTCAGTGCTGAGTCCCTTTCCCCTGAAACTGTGTCGATTGTTAGTGAGTTTTTTTATGTCTTCCCTGCCTATTTGTCGGGCTTTCCACCTGAGCAGGACATAGATTTTACCATTGAGGTTGAGTTGGGCATAGGCCTATTTCCATTTCTCCACATTGTATAGCACCAAATGTGCTTTATGAGTTGAGTATTCAGCTACTGGACTTGCTTGAAAAGGGTTTTATCTGCCCTAGTATATTGCCGTAGGGTGCCCTGGTTTTGCTTATTAAGAAGAAGGATGGGTCCCTGTATTTGTGCATTAATTATAGGCAACTGACAAGGTGACTATTAAGAATAAGTATCCTCTGCCATGCACTAATGAGTTTTTTATCAGTTTCAAGGAGCCACGGTGTTCTATAAGATTAATCTAAGATATGGCTACCACCAGTTGAGGGTTCAGGCTGAGGATGTCCCAAAGACTATTTTCTAGATGAGGTATAAGCATTATGAGTTTCTAGTGATGTCATTTGGGTAGACTAATGCCCCTGCAGCTTTTATGGATCTGATTACTCTGGTGTTTTGGCCTTATCTGGATTTATTTGTGATTGTCTTTATCGATGATATACTAGTCTACTTATGGAGTCGAGTCGAGCCGAGCATAACGGACACTTGTAGATTGTATTGCAGATTTGGAGGACTGAACGACTCTATGCTATTTTCTCAAAGTACGTGTATTTTCAAGATTTTGTATTATTTTTGGGTCATGTGGTATTGGATGCAGGCATTAGTGTTTATCCGGTTAAGGTTGTGACACTTTGTGATTGGCCTACACTAATGTCCATCACTCAGATTCATAACTTCTTGGGGTTATCAGGGTACTATTGCCATTTTGTTCATGGTTTATCTTCCATTGTAGCCCCCTTGACTAGAATTACACAGAAGGATGTGCCCTTCTAGTGGTCAGCTGAGTGTGAGGCTAGCTTTTTGAGGATGAAGGAGTTGCTGACTATCACTTTGGTCCTTGTTATACCCATTGAGGGCTAGCCGTTCACTGTGTATTATGATGCTTTGGGCATCGATCTAGGTTGTGTTATGAATTCAGCAGGGCCATGTCAAAGCGTATGCATTGAGGCAATTGAAGAATCACAAGCGCAACTACCCCACCCATTATTTGGAGTTGGTGGCAGTAGTTTTTGTGATTAAGATCTGGAGGCATTAACTATATGGGGTTCACTGCGATGTATTTACATTCTGAGTTAGAAATTACTAGCTCAGGATTTATAGTTCTAGGCCAACATGATGGATAGATTTTATATTTTAGTGCCTGTGTGAGTTATTGCCTGCATTAATCCCTGATCGTCTTTATTTGACTAGATTTGACAGCGCCAGTATGAAGACCCATGTCTAGTTCAGTTAAAGTGGAGGGTCCTATCAGGTGATTATGATTGGGCTAGTATAGATGCTGATGGTGTATTATTGGTCCATGGAAGCATTGTTGTTCCAAGGTTTGGTAACCTAATTGAGGCCTTGTTATGTTAGGCCCACTACTCCAGTTACTCTATCCATCCGTGTGTTTCAAGGATGTATCGTGACTTAAGGCAGAATTACTACTTGTGATGTATGAGGAGGTCTAATGAATCCTTTATGTCTTGGTGTTTTTGAACTGTTAGCAAGTAAAGGTCGAACACAAAAGGGTGGGCGGTGAGATGCAGAGGCTCCCTGTCCCTAAGTAGAAGTGGAAGCAGATTAATATGGACTTTATCACAGTCCTTCTCCATACTTCAAGAGGGTTTTATTGCATATGGGACATCGTGGATCGGTTAACCAAGTCAGCTCACTTCCTACCGACTCGTTCGACGTGGGGTGCAGAGTGGTTAGCTGAGTTATATATCTGAGAGGTGGTTATACTTCATGGGGTACCGATGTCTATCATATTCGATCAGGGCACAAAGTTTACCTCATGGTTTTAGAGATCGATTCAGCGGGAGTCGGGCACAAAGGTTGGTTTGAGTACAACTTTTCATCAATAGATAGATAGACAGTCCGAGAGGACCATTTAGGTACTTCAGGATATGTTGCACGCCTGTGTGTTTGATTTTGGAGGTAGTTGGGATAGGAACTTGGCCTTAGTAGAGTTTTCATATAATAACAGCTATCACTCCAGTATCCAGATGGTATCGTTCAAGGCCTTGTATGACAGGCATTGTAGATCATGCATTGGCTAGCTTAGTAGTGGCGAGGGCCGACTCTAGAGTTCTGATTTGCTCTGCGATGCTATAGTCCAGGTTAGACTTATTTAGAATAGGCTATGGGTAGCCCAGAGTAGGCAGAAGTCCTACTCGGATTGTAGGCTTCGGCCCCTTGAGTTCCATGTTGGTGACTTGGTTTTCCTTAGAGTCTCACCCATGATACGCACTCCTTATGGACTAACTGCCTTACCTGAATATAAGAAAGATATTAATCGACAAAGGCCTAAGGACCCCTATCAACCTATCGAGACAGACCAATTATGATACGTTATAATAAAATTATAACACTCTTGTATATAGGGAGAGCAGAGTAACCTACCCATTACTAGAAAACTCACTAAGGTCACCTATCAACAAAATGACCAACTCTACTATCTCATAACATCTACTGGCTAAAATAGACAAAAAAAAAAAAAAAAAAAAAAAACCCAAGTCCCCCCCTTGGGTCGACCACTAAAAAGTTCCCTCCTCATACACGGGGAAACAAAAAACCCTATGAACAATATCCACCACTTAGGGTAGGACAAGGTAAGGCTGCTCAAATCTCAGCTGGGATACAGTGAGACCCCGCCTAACAATGGAATTTAGCCCCTAAATCATAGGATCATGGAATCAAAAAGACTCACAGGCAGATCCCTAGTCTAAAATACAAGAGTCATCTCTCCAATAGGAATCACAAGCCAGGTTCCACCAAAGAACCATAAAGAAGAGGGCCACCACATCAAAGGTCTATATGCAAAACCTAGTCTATGATATAAAAAGATCAAGGGTAAGGTCACTCAAGCTAGAATAGATAAAGCAAATGAGAATAAGTCAGAGTCTCACTCAAGAAAACATTCGACAAGCACTGCCTATTACTAATACCACCATCCACCCTAACCGATTACTAAGGTAAGACTACAATCACTGCCTATTATATGGACAAGCACTGCAAATACCCTTTATACGAATGGCCTAGACCATAAAACTTGTGAAAACCATGGTCCTGCTCTAGATGTAACCATAGTAAAACTACTCTATCCACTACGACCTTGCAAACCAAAAACTGCGTCTCTGACGGGCTGATTGCTCTAAGTACTCGGGCCTCTGTCATCAAACTAAGAAAAGACCTGAACAAACTTACTGGGCTAACCCAACTACCAAAATCTCTATCTATGATATTGCTCACTCATAAATTGGGTATTACTAGAATCATTACGAAAAATCAAGGGGAAATTTGTATGTGCCAGACCAAAATTTTGACTACTATAACAAAGTTGTTATGAAAAAAGAACCCAGGGTTGCCTGAACTAGATACATATAAATATATTAAGGAATTCATATCGCAGATCCCTAGATTGATCACTTTCGTCCCATGTCGTCTGGTAGACCTCCTGAAAAACTGCCCTAAAGGTCTCTCAGCAAGACTCTTTAAGGGCCACCAACAGTCCAAGGATCTTTCCAAGGGTATGTCCTACTACAAACCAAGTGCTCTATAATTATACAGAATGAAAGAACTAATTCTGTAAAAAAAAATATGACACCCTTTTATGTCTCGTAGCATATAATGTAGGGATATGTGTAGTCATCCTATCAAATAGTGTTGCATAGTCCCAAATGATCAAAGACCCTACTAGAAACCAACAAGTTTATCCTCAACTGATGCCTCTTTCAAAACACCCGCTGGTACTTCTGAATGAATTCTAGTGCTCTACAGAACTAGCATGACAGTAACCTCCATTGGATCCCGGGTGAATCCCAAATTCTCTTTCTAATGATATGGTCTTCTGGATCTTGATTCCTACTAAGGGCCTCTTCCTAGTCATCTGGAAAGAGTAGAGTCGAATGAGGTGATAGGAAAACCAATGACCATAAAATACACATATGGAGTCAAGAAGTGGGAGTCTTTCTTAAAGAGTTCCTTGTAGCCTCCAAAAAGTAGGATATAGACATCTATGTACCGATCTATGTGATTGAACCAAACACTTTCTCATAATAGAGAGACACCGATGAACCTAATGTTCTGATACCACTTTGTTGCGACCCAAAAATTGGGTTGTGATAGTGTCTACATCCCGCTTGTTGACAAGCCTAAGCCCGCCTAGAGCCTAAAGTGGTGGACCAGTAACAAGGACAAAAAGAAAAAGAGAAAGGAGATTAAAAGAATAAATTGAAGTAAATCATAAAAATACACAAACTAGCATAACTCCACAAAACCTAATCTATACTTTTTAGGACTTATAGCTATTGGGATGCAATGTAAAGGGGTGCTGAAATAAGTAACTGATATAACAGTAGTCTTGCATGCTCCTCCTACAGCAATAAGGTACATGAGTTAGGACCCATAGATTAATCAGACAATATACCACTACTCCCTTATTTATCCTCCCTGTTGTGCATCATTCCCTAATTATAGACACCTGGGTCGAAAGGACCATGGAGGTACTCATACCTAAATGCGAACCTTATAATTACCCTACCAATGGTATAACCATTTGGGAAAAAGTGGCAAGCCTCGGGATCGACCTGTATATAATAACTTAGTGGAACTCAAGTACAACAAAATAGGAAAATAAAAACCCAAGAAAAATCCAACTTCTACCATGTAGGAAATTCCAAAATATCTAAGCGGCAGTTAGAAAATAGATCAGGTGGTGTGATAAAATAGCCCATACTTCTACTACAGTCATGGATACATATAATGTATAATAAATCAATTTTCAGTTATTACTCTGTCAAAATACAGTTACCTTTTAAACTATTAATGCATGCTTGCAACATATAATCAAATAACCGAATAAACGGGTCTGAGACTACTAACTAGAATCCACAGAATGGTTGCCAAGCCCTAGTCATAAGGTACCTATCCTCCTAGCCCATCTACGGTCACGATCTATGAGCTATCGCACCAAAGACAAAACAACTTCGAATAGGTCATCCAATAGGGCTCAGTACATACCCATATAGGAGAAACATGGATCTATCATATCTCATTTTAATACAACACACTCCTAGGCTCATACCAGGAGGGCACAATATCATCATGAAGGGATGCTAACTATAGTCGTCCTCAAATGTAACGACCCTCATGGTCATTTATGATAAATACATGTTGTCTTGCATCTTAGAGCATTTTAGCAGTTTCCCCATGTTATTTATGACTTGCTGGGACCGAAAGTTCGGATCCCTGGCAACTCAATTGAGAAATATCTCAAATTACCTATTTTAGAGCCTAAAGTTAAGTATTCGTTGACCAAAGTTAACTTTACTTCAAGACGACCTTGGAATTAAATTTCAACAGTTCCATTAGCTCCAGAATGATAAATAAATTCAAGTTTTACCTTAAGTTTGTGTTTTGGAGATTTGGTTTGCAAGTTATGCGAATTTGTGGAAATTGTTTAAGTTTTAGCCTAAAAGTGGAGTTTGTGTGGAAACTCAATGTTCGGAGTGTCGGATTGAAATTATAACACTTTCATAAGGTTAGTAATGATGAATTTAGTCTAGGAGAGGTGTTGGTTTAATTTTCTTGCGTGTCGATGTGAATTTGAGGTGTTGGCGGAGAAATGCTCCTTTTGGTTCTTTTGGTTTCTAGTGCAATCTGGTTTTTTTAGGTTTCCTGGAGTAAATGACCTCCTATGTTTTTTTTTGTTGATTCCATTGAGTCCAAATATGTTTTCCACTCAGAAAACATATAAGGTTTGTTAAATTTAGACTCCATTTCAGTTCTGTAGCTCAATTGGAAAATCTGCAGCAAAACTGCAAATTTTTGTTCTATATCGGCTTGTCGGTGTGCTGTCCCGGTATTTTTGTTCTGCCCGGCATTTTTGTTCTGTCTCAGAATTTTTATTCTATCCTAGAATTTTTGTTCTGTCTAGGCTATTCGGCAGGCCATACCGGTATGTGCAGACTGGTAGGCTGCCAGACAACCAGGTCCGGCCCCGGGCATTGCAGCCCGGCATCCCGGGTAGTCCAGTCGGCACCTCGACTGGTAGGAAGCCAGGCACTCTGGTCTGGTACCCTAGCACCCCTTTCCAATAAGCCATCCTAGTATCCTAGCACCCGGTAAGCCATCCTGGCATCCGACGCCCGGTAAAACCCCGACCCTATACCCCGGGAAGCCCCTTGAGGGGATTATATCACCGGACTCGCCTCATCGTCCTTTCTTTTCTCTTCCTAGTCTCCGTGTAGAATTTTTGTCCCGGATGGAGACCTTCCTCCCATTTAGCCGACTTTCATACTTAGTTTATTTTTAAAAATTTTAGAAAGGGGCCCAGTGACATCTTGGGCCCTGGCCCTTCCAACAGAGAGGTGGTATTTCCTATTTAAAGGTGCAGAACGCCCCCAATTTCACATTTCAGAAAAGATATTTCTCCCATTCAGTTTTGATTTCTCTCCCAACCTGATTTTCAAGGTCAATATATATCTCAGAATCCTTGTTCTTCAATTCTTCAACAGTTTTTAGTGGTAAGTCTTCTTTTTCCCTTTCTACCCTTGAATTTCTAGTTTCCACCATTAATGGCTCCAGCTTTGGAAGTGATGAAATCATGTTTATGTATTTATATATTCATGGAATTATTCATATTTATTGTGTATATATTGTTCCTAATAACAACTATACACTGTAAATTCCATCTGTAAATTCGTAAAGAAGGGACCTTTGAACCCTTTTTGACTGTTTCTTTTCGGGATGTTTTGAAGTCCTTCCTGAACTCGAATTGTGCTCAAATTTGGATTATGAGTTCCTGGAAGCGTTGGGAACGCCGTGGTGATTTTTATTTTTAGTTTTAACAAGAGGACCCCGCAGACCCGTTTAGGACCCGATTTTGGGTCCAGTTCAGATTTTATTTTAAATTTCATTGTTAGACTCATGTTGACGTATAGAATTCATTAGCATGAGTTTTATATCAATCTAAGCATGTTTGATATTAGTCGGAGAGAAAATTGTGATTATTGCAAAGCTTGTCGTCGGACGACAGGTAGGTTTTCGTGGACTAATTTTGGGTTTACGATTTTACTGGCTGTACTGAATAGCTTCCTTGGGATGGGTATTTAAGTTGGATAGTATCCCCATACCTTTATTTTGTTCGTTGATTGTTGATATAGTTATGTTGATACCTATTTGATACAGGACTGAGACTTAGTAATTATTCTGTTTCCTGTGCAGGGCATAGGTTGTGATTACAGCATGCTATTTATATGGAATATGATTCTATGCTACTTATTCTCTATGCATTCATGACATGGAGAGACAGGGCTATGGCTCCGATGAGAGTGCATTGGGGCTGGGTAGTATCACCGCTTGATATGTCAGCCTTGAGGGCTAATGTTGAGAAATATGATATGATGATGATACTTCATGACAGATATGGATATAAATGGAGATTTAAAATAATAAAATAAGTAATGATTTCACTGATTTAGCCTCGACATAGTATCCAACACTCGATTATACTACTTTTACTTATTTTAGTCCAGGGATCATCCCTGGCACCGGGACCTAATCACACACATGTTCTTATTACTAAATGCTAGAACTTGAGACTGTTTTCTATACGGTAGTGAGTAAAGCACTCGGACTTGAGACCGTCTCCGATACGGCCGAGAGTACAACTTTTGACACATAGAGGTTGATGATGATATTGTGGACCATAGGTGATACTACCAGATTGATGATTTCGGATTGCTATTGGCGAAGGATC
>JBDJHY010287942.1:0-10115 GCA_039654485.1 Withania somnifera
ATACTTAATAATAATTATTGATGTAACACATATAATAATTAAAAAGTTATTATTATCTCATTTGTTTCAAATTTATAATAGTAGTAATTAAAAATAATTATTGATGTAACACATATAATAATTAAAAAGTTATAATTATCTTATTTGTTACAATTTTAAAATTTGAAATTAAAATAATGGTAGTAGTCTATATCAATAATCGTTAAGATATATAAATTATTAAAAAATTTAAGTTTAAAGTATATAAAATATATGTAAAATTACATACTAAAAGTAGTTAGTTATAGTTTTAATTGGAGTCTTATTGTTGTCTAAACAATCTCATATGATATTTGTTTATTTTATCATTAACTTAAAACTAGCAATTTAGAAGAGTTCAAATAACTTTTACTGCTTTATAAATTTATTTAACTATTAATAAATATATCTGAATACACTTAATTTAAATATTAAATAAAATATACAAATATAGTAATAATAGTGATAATAATAATAATAATATGGCATGAAAGTTTGAATTTAAAATGGAAATAGAGCAAAAAGATAAAATGTGTTAATTGTGAATCAATATCTTCCTAGGATTTTAAAAGTTAAACTACATGTTATAAAAATATGTTTTAAAGATTGCTTGATTAGTTTGAAAATCTAATATTATCTTCTTTTAATGTGTTATCTAAAACTAGTTTGAAAATAAATTAAATGAAATGTTGTAAGCTTTAATAGGACTATCTAAATAGGCATATTCGTGATATTGATAAGGATAATAAAACTTTGAAAATACATTTTTTATTTTTAAAAGAATATGTTGTTGACATAATTTTTAAATTTGAGTTAGGAATGAAATTCTAATTTGTTAGAACTATATATCTTTCACACAAAGCAACATTAGTGTTTTTTTATTTTCATAATTATTTCCTATAAAAACAAGACGAGCAAAAATGAGATGCCATTAAGAAATGAGGATTGGTTGTTCATACTAGCCTGCGCATTTTTACGTTCAACGGAACTTCCTTGTAAGACTGCACCTTTTTAGCTGCGTGCCTGAGTGGCCTACTCAGAGAGGATCTTTCAAACTCTGTAGATTCAAACCTCAATGCAGGATTGCTTTCTAAGTCAGGAATAACCATTGGTGGACATTTGTCTTCTGCCTCAGAATCTTCATCGTGCTTCCTTGATTGGGATTGAGATGTAAATGTTGTTGTACAACGACCAGACTGCCTTCTTATACAAGGCCAGCCCAAGACAGCATAAAGTCATTGTGAACAATAAGTTAGAATCTTTAACATCATAAAATTGATATCGCATTCGATAATTACAAATAAATTACCTTTTATTTTCAGCCGTATCCTGGGGTGGCACTTGCATACAAGAGCCCGCACCTACATGTCACAAGTAAGGAACAAATGAAAAACAACAGCAAGAATTTAGGCACTTTTTTAACAGCACATCACTTACTATCCATATATAATACTCACTCCTTGCCTGAGGCTTGTCTATCATTATCGCCATTTCCCAAAGAGTCCTCACACTTGGCGACTTCTACCTTCAAACAAGAGCGAAGATTACCCCTGGCTCCTTAACAGTTACCTAATGCACAAAAATTTGCCTATATACCTCATGATTCAACTCCTGGAGCATTTTTTGTTTTTCTGTCTCCTGATTAAAAAAAAAAGACTCGGTCATAAGTGAAAGAAAGAACAACTTAGGCAACATACAATTTGAGTTACCTAAACCTGAACCGACCTCTGTTTCAATCTCTTTAGCTTTAAGTACTCCATTTTTACATGTTGTAATGCTTTGAGCTAATCAAGAAGAAGCACTTACATTAGTTCAAGGAGAAAATCACAAATTTGATCTTATAAGCAAACCTGGCGAGGTATTCAAGTGCTTACCCTATCTTTAGCTGAATTTAAATCCTGAGAAAGATAAAAGAAGAAATTGTTTCTGTTAGATCCTCCTACCACTCTAAATTCTAGATACGTCTTTGGGAGGATCTCCATTCCACTTAGTTTGTCTGGACATTACATCATGCTCCAGGAAACTCCTCCCCTTTTTGCTTTATGTACTTCCATTAAGACTTTGGTAGAACTGACACGATGCGATCAGTTTCCGGTTTGTAATAACTAATAATCAACTTTGAAACCTCAAAATCTTTCCTTTCCTCCAAATAAAAAAAAGATCCCAATGTGTAATCTTTCAAATGAAATCTGGGAAGGGTAGGATGTGGGCAAAACTTACACCTACCAATGTCTATAAACTCCACGCACCAATTTTGGACCCACCTCTCTAAATCCTCGATACGCCATGGGAGGATCTTTACTTTACTTGTTTGTCCAGAAATTACCCCAAATCTTAGGAAACTCCTACCTTTTTGCTTTGGTAGAACTGATGCAATGCAATGCAATCAGTTTCCGGTTTGCAATAACCAACTTTGAAAGTCATTAGTTCTACGCAACACCTTTCCTTTCCTAAAAAAAAAGAAAAAAGAAAAAACTGATCCCTATATAATAAAAGATACACATATATGATTTACTTATTCACTTCTTAGATATTCTTGCCCCGTAAAAATGTAAACTTTACAACAATAATAATAACAACGCCTCAATCCGAACAAGTTACTATTAACCATATAACATCATGTTTCTCCATTTTAAATTTACTCCAACCAATATCTACAAACAACAGCAACAACATACCAATATGATTCAACAACTTGGGTCTGGGGAGAATAGTGTATATACAAAACTCATTACTACCCTCAACTCAAGTAAAAACATTACCAAGCTCCAATGTCTATAAACAATTATTAGCAAATGCAACTCCTTTACAAATAAGGATGCTTCTTTTCTACTATTATCTTCACCAATGCTGCATTTTCCTGTACCAAACAAATTGAAACTCAATGTACCACAACAAAAAAGAAAAAAAAAATTCTACCTTCTGGACCTTGTCTATGAACTCTATTGAACAAACTGATATACATTCTGACTTCTCATTTTGATTATTGAATCGCATTTCTTCTGGTATATTGCTAATATCAGCTAGCTTTTTTCTCGTTGCGTTTCCCAATGAATCCTTCATTTTTTTCCCCACTTTTTCACTGAATTGCTCGAGAATTTCAACTTCATTAAAAGAAGAAAACAATCTTAGTTTATAATTAACGAAGTAAAAAAAAAGGAATTAGTTTTTTTCGGGATTCGTGCCAAAATGGAGAGATAGAGGGAACTTACAGCTTGATCTTGCCGGAGGAGATGACGGAATTGCGGCGGAAAGGTCGCTGGAAGTTGGAAAGTGGTGGAAGACGGCGGAGGAAAATTTGGGAATTTGGGTGGAGAATGAGATCCGAATTTATTCCCGCTAAAAAAGATTTTGAATCTATGAATTTGAATTCTCTACGTGTTTTTATTTGTGCAAAAATTACTGAGTTCAATCAAATTCATAATATTTAGACTTCTAGTTCCACTTGGACCTTACATTACCATTTTCGATAACTTATAAATTTTAGATATGATCTAATATTTTCCTATAATATCTTCAATTTGGTAACAAGAGATTGAGACTATGGTCTAATATATTCATAATTTACTAGAGAAACATAAAAAAGGTAACCTATATAAAACACGCTATTATAAAAGTTAATTAATTCTCATAGTATTTTTATGTATGTTACATATGGAGAATCGCAAATATATAATTCAGGAAATCATCCAGATACATACGGGGATCGCGATACATAACTCAGAAAAAAATCCAAATACATATAGAATGTCGCGATATACGCCATCTATTTCATAGTAATCACGAAAAGCAAGCCCTATGTGTCACAAGCAAGCACCACCACGCTCATGTAACTCTCCATATACATATAAATATACGTTAAATTGTCTAGATGCATGGTTACACACGTAGTACATTGCCCAAGTTATATATTGTGATTCTCCTTATGTATTGCATCTAAAAAGAACAATATATTTCATAACCTTTTAAAAATAATAAAATAAGTTATAAATATTATAAGAATATTTAATTAATTATGTAATCAAATAAGATTATTTACTAAATCTCTTGAAACATTTCTTTCACTTCCTTCTTGGGCTCATAATTCATGATAGAGAAGATTACATGGGATCACCATCATCATGATTTTATAGTGTGGCCCAAATTCATTGGGCTCTTTTGAGAGTTTTGGGCTTTTCGGCTATCAATAGGCTCTTTTGATTTTCCAAAAACCTTTGTTCAATCACCCAACTGCTACTCATTTTTTTTCTTCCTTTTTTTGTTTTGAATTTATATTTTAGGTATTGAAGTTAGCATCTCTTGATAAGAATATATTAAAACGTGTTTTTATTTTTCAAAAGTCGAATACACTGAATCTCTTGATACTTCAAAAAAAAAAAAATTATTAAATGTAAAAATACGTTTCACATTGAAAGTTGAAAAGAAAAAAAGATATACATATATGGTAAGAATACTCTGAATAGTGTAGAATCTTTTCGAGAAAATCATTATTCATTGTTATCAGCACCTTTGGACGGACTGAATCCTGCAAATATATGATAGAAAATCTCTTTTTCTTAATATTCATATCTTTCTTAGAAAATCATACAAAACAAACTTATTATCACACCATTACTATGAACATCTTTGGAGTGACTTAATCCAACAAATGCACCATCAAACGTCTAAATTTTTCTTAATATATATAGTGTCAATTTTTTTTGGAGAAAATGGTACATACAAACTTAATATCACATCATTATCATGAGCACCTTTTGAAGTGACTTAATCCAACAAATATATCGTAAAAAGTCTACTTTTCTTAACATTATATTCATATCTTTCTAAGAAAATAGTACATACAAACTTATTATCACACCATTGTTACAAGCATCTTTGGAGTGACTTACTCCAACAAATATATTATCGAAAGTCTATTTTTTTTTAATAGAAAAATCTTATATGCAAATTTAATATCACACTATTATTATGAGCATCTTTAGACTCACTTAATCCAACAAACATATTAACGGATGTCCATCCCCTTTTTTCTTTTTTAAATTTAATTCCACAATAGATATATATCGTAAGAGAATAAAAATTAGATACTTTGATTCAAAGATAAATTAAAGCAAAGTCCAAGTTGGGCACTTTTTAAAAGACAAACTTTAGGAGTTTTCCTTTTTTGTATGCGTTTTGATAATTCTATGTCTTGAGGCAATGCATAACTTGTTTGCTTGGATAAAATACACGTAGATTTCTTATCATAAATACCTTATACCTAGTCATAAAAGACATATAACATTTAACAATATGTATCTTCTTCAATAAAATAAAAAATAAAAAAAAACGGTGGGTTTTCTTGTAAAAAAAAAAAAAAAAAAAGTAAACACATTCCTATAAAACAAAAATTAGCGATGGACATAATTTCATAGCTAAATAATAAAAAATTCATACTAATATTATTTAGCTATAAATTAGCAATGAATTATCTGAAAATTTAATTAACTAAGAGTGTTTTAGTGGCGAATTAGCTAAAGATTACCGACAAAATTTCATAGCTAATTTGATACTTTCTTGTAGTAAGAGAAAAAGAGAGATATTTAATTTAGTGCTATTGATGAGGTTTATTTTATGTAGGCAAGATTTGAGGTGAAATTAATATTTAATAATCTGAAAATATTTATTTTAGTCATGCTTAAATAGTGATTTCATGCATTTACGATACGAGCAAGCTTTTGTACTAATTATGTAGGTAAGTTAATCATATAAATATGTTCCCGCCATGAGACCAAGAGGGTCTGGCCTTTTTCCGAAGTCCCCCGCATAACAAAAGTTTAATATATCGGATATTTTTTTTTATTAGTACAACCCAACATATATTGTTATAAAGAGATGACCAACCACCTCGTTTTTTCTCTAATTTGTATTGAGATCAGTATTTCTAGTCAATGGCAGATTTATATTCAACGTAGAGTGGTCAGGTGCACAGTTTTTATCAAAATATCATATGAAGTATAAAAGTTAAGTTTTAGCTATTATGAGTATATATTAAATTTTAGACTGAAAAAAAAATTACACATTCTTTGATGAATAATTTTCGTCAAATTTCTTACTCAACTACTAATTATAGTGCTTACAATAATATAGAGAAAAGTTTGCTTTTCAATTTAGCTACATGTGTGTTTGTCTTGTAATCTATATTTGATGACAGGGATCCATAGTATCCAACTCACTTTGTTGCATTCTTTTTGACTTGAGAAACTACTAAAAAGTGGTTTAGAAACTAAGTGATGGGGCTTCCAGAAAAGGATGAGATCGAATATATATATAAATTTTTCTTAATAATTTGTAATAAATTAATAATACTTAAAAATATATGTTATTTTTAAAATGACGGTGTTATACGAATCATTTGGTATATGGGAAAAAATAGAATATCTTATAATGAAGCCTGAAATAAAATATTTGGTGACGATAGCAAACAAACCCCATCTTGAGTGAAACAAATACCGCAACTTCGATTTTGTTCAACAAAATTATCAAACGATTAATCAATAAAGCCCAAAAATATATCTCTTTCACATTCAAGTTTACCTACTATGGTGCTAAAGTGAATACGATCTCCATCAAACTATGGTGCTAAAGTGAATACGATCTCCATCAAACATATATAATATTTTTGCTAATACCCGAATGTGGCTACCATCAACAATTGCATGCATTGTACGGAGGATCTAAAGAAGTAGATTATTGTCTCGACAATAACGAACCAAACTAGTATTTGCTGTGACCTCCCACCTCCCTACCCCTTTATTTAAATAGTCATGCACTACAATCAGAACGCCGTGAGAGACTATATATTCTTTATTAAATGCAGAGATATATGTATGGAAAGAGGTATATAACTCTAGTCTCTATGGCATCTCATAAATGTATTATTCTGATGTTATTCGAAGCATATTTTATGCTTTACATTGGGTATTTAGCTTGTAGTCCCTCCCTCTTTTTTTATTCAACAAAAAGATGGCATATAGTTGGGTATCTCAAATATTGTCGAAACCTTTCAATTAATATTGTAAATTTATAATTTGGAGTCATTATAGAATTTCATAAGCTTCAAATTTTGTATTCATATTTGTAATATCATAACAAAATATAAGTTTGGGACGTTATTCAGGTTTTTTTACTTCACTTTTGAAATAATGGTATATTCTATCCTCTCTAAACCTTATTTTGTAAGAATATACCAAAGATATGTTATTATTGTTGCTATATTATCCTATTTGATTCCCAATGGTCAATTGATTTGAATAAATATTTTTACTCATGATATTAATTCGATTCAAGATCATCAATAATTAATACTCATTCATTTAATTTACTAGTCAAGGTTTTATCATCTGTATTATGAAACCTTAACATTTACCCTTTAGTTAAAACGTACAAGTAAAACTAAAGGTTCTTGTCTAGAATCTGGATCCATAGATGTTAATCTCTATAATCTTTCTCCATTTCAGCAAAGAATCTCAAATCCCAAAAGTATGACAAAACACCCTTTCATACGCTGAAAATGTGAATTCAAGATTTAAATTAATTTTGAAAATGAAGTAATTGTATTTTTAAAAGTATGAGTCATATCTAATATTTGTTGAAAATTTAACACGGATATCTATATGTCAGAAATATTGAATAATAACGAAGAGTTGTATCCGCCGCTAATTATGGTGGAATAAATGAGATATCTGGATCTCTCCAACCTATAATTATATATGAGGTCTCAAATTCAAGTCGTGCGATAAAAAAAAACTCGATAAGAGTATTTTTCTTTCACTAAACTCTACGTCTTTTTAACATATATTAGTCGAAACAGTGAACTTCAAATAAGAGTGCATGGGAAGGAGGAGTTGTTTGTACATTTTGGATAAGCCGTTTTCTTGCATAATAATCTCAACTTTTCTTTATGAAATTAATTACTCCTAGAATAATTAACATGCAAGACAGGAATGTAAGAGACTGAGGAAAGCCGCAATTTGCGAAGGAGAACAAAAATAATTTTATTTTAAAAAATAATTATTGCTTTAAGAATTTAAAGTAATAGTTACTATGTATTTCTAATCATATTCTTATATTAAAGCACTTTTTCTTCCCAATAGTACTCAATTGTCAAAAACATAATCCGTGCCTTGTATTTATTCTTTTTCTTAATGAATATAAAAAGAGTTAAAACGATACTTATTTTGAGCCAGAATATAATAACAAAGTATATGGGTTTGGGGAGGGTGGTGTGTGTGCGTAGTTCATACCACTATCTCAAAGGTAAAGTAAAAAGACCGTCTCTGAAATTTTTTTAGCTCAAAATAAAAAATATACAATTATTAAGTCCAAGACCAAGTACAAAGAGTTAAAACGATGCTTATTTTGAGACGGAGGATGTAGCAAAAATATATCCCTATTAACTATTAAGGCTAAGATTCTATATATTTCAAACGCTAGACTACAAAGCCAAGTATTCTTTTTTTTTTTTTTCTATTTAATTATTTTTACCTTTGTTATATGATGTAGTATATAAGAGACGTTACAAATTTCTCCAAATTTGCAAGTTTCCTAAGAGAGCATTCAACAAGAAGAATCATCAAAACAATTAGTTGTACAAAAATCTCAAGAATCATTATTGAACCCTTCAAGAAATGCTTTCTAATATATCCACTCTATCTTTTTTCTTCTTCTTAATCTTGTCATTTTCTCCACTAATTATAGCTACCTTCAATAATCTTACACTTCCTCATCGACACCCTTTCCCTGAATCTGTTGTTCAAGAAGTAAAGAGGTGAAGAAATTTAGCTCTTTTTTTACTCAACAGCGTTTTGCTTATCCTTTGATTTTTGTTACTATATGTTATTTCTTATAGTTTCTATTATTGTTGTTATCTGTTATTTCTTGCACTTACATTACTTCTTTTTTGGAAATGGCCTAGTTTTTTTGAGTTGAGAGTCTATTAGAAATAACCGGAGGTAGGGGTAAAGTTGTGCACACTCTCTCCTTCCCACACTCCATTTTGTTAGGATATGTTACTGTTATTGTTGTAGGTTTTGCTCATTTTTGCATTTTTCTCATCTGGGTATCTCATCTTCGTTCTGCTTATTGCTGCCTTTTTCTTCTCCTATGTTTTTCTTTACCATATGCTGTTTTTTTTTTTGGTAGTTTTTATTGTTGTTACTAGCTGTATCTTTGTTATTTCGTGTACTTTTCTAAGGATTTAGATTATTTTTTTCTGAATCGAGAGTCTATGAAAAACACAAGGTCGGGTAAGGTCAAACCCCATTTTATAGGGACTACTATTGTTGTTGTTAGTTGTTGGTTTTGCTCATTTTTGCATTTATCTCATCTGGGTAGCTCTGTTTTTCACATAAGATTCAAAATAAATAAATAATAATAATCTTGGTTTTGCTCATTTCTGCTTTTTATCATTTGGATATTTCTGTTTTCATCTAAGAATCCAAATTAAAAAAAAAAAATATCCTGGTTTTGCTCATATTACATACACAGCTTTCTTGATTCTGCTTTTTTTTTTATTGCTCGAATTCTTCAAAAATATGTATAAAATACTTTAAAAATTATATATTTTTTAAAAATTTAACACGATATGTAGGCTATTTTGAAGGTCTCAAGCAACAGAATGGTTCCAAATAGTCTCATCTCACTACCCAAAAAAAAAAAGATAATGTGTACTATATCTTATATCTTTTTCCATATTTGTACAGGAGGGTCAATGAATCCATTTCAAGAAGACAAATATTTGATACAACAGTAACAAATTATCAATGTTTAACTGGCAATCCGATAGACGACTGCTGGCGGTGTGACCCTAACTGGGTCAACAACCGCCAGCAATTGGCGGATTGCGCCATTGGGTTCGGCCATAGTGCGTTGGGAGGGAAAGGTGGCCGATACTACTTGGTGAGCGACCCCTCCGACTATGACACTGTGAACCCTACTCCTGGAACCCTCCGGCATGCGGTGATTCAGGAGGAGCCCCTCTGGATCACCTTTGCAGGAGACATGATCATAAGGCTCAAACACGAGCTCATGATCAAAAACTACAAGAACATAGACGG
>JBDJHY010287953.1:0-10115 GCA_039654485.1 Withania somnifera
CACCTGTACTTTGTTTCGTAATACATATATAGAGAGCTATATCCCTCATACTGATCAAGACTATAGGACGGAGGATTTTTTGAGACTTGAGCAGGGTTCTATTTTTATTTCTAAGTATCAGGCAGAGTTTCACAGGTAGTCTACATGTGGTGCTAGCTACATCTCTAGTGAGATGGAGAGAGTCCTTTATTTTTTTCATTAGTTGGATCCAGATATTCCTTAGCTTGTCGAGGTTCTAGTTGCTACTGTACCATTTTTAATACTATTTTAGAGTTGGTTAGTACTATGGTTTGACTCGTAGTAGAAGAGTTAGAGGGGAGAAAAGGCCCCGCTATCAGGTTACTTCAGCGGATCAAGACATGGTAGGTGAGGATATGACTCTTAGGGAAGTCTAGTCATCCTATTTAGGCTCTCTATAGGCTTGTGGTGGTGGATCTCAAAGTTATGAGAGTCAGCCTTTGGGCCATCAACAAAGGGTTTCATTCGAAAATGGTGGTAATTATTGTTCTTCATCTTTCTCTCATCATTTGAGGCCAATTGGAATGTGTTATACTTGTTGTGGCATAGGCCATTTGGCCAGAGATAGTCCCTAGACTAGTCTTGTTCATACTGTAGCCAGCCTTGTGCAAGCCATTTCCTATTCCAGACTGAAGAATCCTCAATATGGTAGAGGTAGTGGTCATAAGGATGGTCGTAGTGGCGGTTGCCTTTATTTTATGCCGTTCTAGGTAGACCCAAGGCAGAGGCCTCTGATATTTTTGTGGTTTATATTATTTTTATATGTTATCATCTATGTTCGGCTTTGTTTGATCCGAACTCTTTTTTTTCTTTGTGTTATATTATTATTATCCATATTTGAGTATGTTTGGTGAGCCATTGCCTCTGCCGTTATCTGTCCCAACCCTAATATGTGATTATTTAGTAATGGATCATATGTTGGGCTCTTGTTCTATGACTATTGGGGATGTTGAGACTTGGGCTGATTTGATATTTTTGGATATGATTGATTATAATGTGGTACTGAGCATGGAATGGTTATCCCCTTATAGAGAGATCATGGATTTTTATGCAAAGACCGTAACCTTAGCTATGCCTTATATATCCAATCGTATGGCAGGGTTCGATTATTCACACACCGCTGGGATTAGTTCTTGCTTTTAGGCTAGCTGCTTAGTATCTCGTGGCTCTTTATCATACCTTTCTCATGTTAGAGATATTAGTTTTGATTTTGTAACTTTTGAGTCAGTGCCTATTTTGAGTGAGTATCTTGATGTATTTCCAACTGACCTTCCTATCCTACCACTTGAGGCCCATTTCTGTTACTCCTTATTATATGGCACCTGCTGAGTTGAGAGGGCTCAAGACTCAGCTTCAAGATTTGTTAGATAAGGGTTTTATTCTTCCTACTATTTTTCCTTGAGGTTCTCCTATTCTATTTGTATAGAAGAAAGATAGCTCTATATGTATGTATATCGATTATAGATAGTTGAATAGTGTTATTGTGAATAATAAGTATCCTATGCCTTGTATTGATGACTTATTTGATCATCTATAGGGTTGAACCATCTTTTTTATGATTGACTTGAGGTTGGGTTACCATCAGTTGCGGATTCAGTCTAAGGATATCCCAAAGATAATATTCAGGACACGACATGGTATGTATGAGTTCTTTGTGATGTCTTTTGGTTTGACTAATGCACCTGCAACCTTTATGGATTTGATGAACCGTATGTTCAGGCCATATCTTGATTCATCTATTATTATGTTCATCGATGATATATTGGTGTATTCTCAAAGTAGCGAGGATTATGAGCACTATTTAAGGATTGTGCTTCAAAATTCAAGAGATCATTGACTTTTTTCCAAGTTCTAAAAGGGTGAGTTTTTGATTGAGTCATTTGCATTTCTTGGATATTTGGTGTTCAAAGAGGATATTAGTGAGGATTTGAATAAGATTGCATCTATTTGTAATTGGCCTATACCGACAACTACTATGGAGGTGCATAGCTTTATAAGACTTGCTGTATTTGCGCAGTTTTATTGAGGGCTTCTCATCTATGGTAGATCCGTTGACTAGATTGACAAGAACGGATGTTCCTTTCTAGTGGTTGATGAGTGTGAGACATCCTTTTAGAGGCTTAAAACTATATTGACTTCTTTTCCTCTTTTGACATTACTGGTTGGGGGCCAGAGTTTCTCCGTCTATTGTGATGCTTATGGAATTGATTTTGATTATGTTTTGATGTAGTAGGGTCATGTAATTTTCCTATTCTTCTATACAACTCAAGTTTCATGAAAGTAACTTCCCTACCCATGACTTGGAGTTCGCGACAGTAGTCATTGCACTCAAGATTTAGCGCCACTATATTTATTGAGTCCATTATTAGATCTTTACTGACCATCATAGTCTTTAGTATATTATGAATCATAGGGAGATTAATTCTCGCCAATGTATATGGATCAAGTTGCTGAAAGACTATGATATTTCTATTTTATATCATCTAGGCAACGAATACA
Organism: Withania somnifera; assembly: GCA_039654485.1. Classification (NCBI taxonomy): domain Eukaryota; kingdom Viridiplantae; phylum Streptophyta; class Magnoliopsida; order Solanales; family Solanaceae; genus Withania; species Withania somnifera. The sequence goes on from JBDJHY010287953.1 coordinate 2,518, forward strand.
TGGTTGCGAATGCCTTGACCTAGAAGGCAGTGAGTATGGGTAGCTTGACGACTTTGTTAGTTTGAGAGGTCATTAACTTTAGATATCCATATTTGGATAACTGATTGATAATACTTGAGATTTCAGATTCAGTCCATATTCTTTCTAGTGTTAAGGAACGTTCTTCTTTGATTGATCAGATCCAACAACATCAGTTTGAGGATCTAGCTTTGGTTGATATTCATGGTTGGTTGTTGTGTCGTGAGACTCATAAAGCTACATTAGGTTTAAATTGTGTTTTGAAATTTTAGGGTCAAATTTCTTTACCTATGGTTGAGGATTTAATTTAGTTGATTCTTCGTGAGTCTCACATTTCCCATTATTTCTATCTATCCTCGTGTGACTATGCATAGAGATTTAAGAAAGATAAACTCATGGATTGGTATGAATAGAGATATTGCTAAGTTTGTTTTTAGGTGCTTGAACTGTTAACAAGTGAATTTTGAGAACCAGAGATTGGGTATATTAATGTAGAGGCTTCTCATTCTTGAGTGGAAGTGGAAATGAATTACTATGGATTTCATTTTAGGCTTGCCTCAGACTCCTAGCAACCATAATTCGATTTGGGTCATTATTGATAGATTGGTTCAGTCCTCACACTTTATTATAGTTCATACGACTTATAATGCGGATAATTTAGCTTTTATCTATCTTCAACAGGTGGTTCCATATAATGGCATACTAGTTTTTATTATCTCTGATCATGGTACCCAATTTAATTCTTAGTTTTGGACAGCGGTTCAGTGTGGTATGGGTACTAAGGTTCATCTTAGCATAACATTTCATCCTTAGACTGATGGTTAGTGTGAGAGGACCATTCAGGTCCTAGAGGTCACGTTAAGAGCTTGTGTTCTTGATTTCGGTAGTTCTTGGGATCAAAATTTTGCTTTGACAGAGTTTACTTATAAATACAGCTACTATTCTAGTATTCAGATGGATCTTTTTGAGGCTTTGTAGGTAGGCGGTGTCATTCACCTATTGGTTAGTTTGAGTCCATATTACAGAATAATGATCTACTTCAGGATGCCGTGGATACGGTTCAATGTATTTAGGAAGACTTTGGGTTGCCCAGAGTAGGTAGAGAGCTATTCTGGTCACTATCTTCATGGCTTGGAGTTAGTGTGGGTGGTAGAGTATTTTTTAGAGTATCTCCCATGAAGGGTGTGATAAGCTTCAATAGGAGGTGGAAGCTTAATCCTTGATATATTGAACCATTTGAGGTTCTCGATCGGATTGGTAGTGTTGCCTATAAATTAGCTTTTCATCCCATGTTCTTAGCTGTGCATCTGGTGTTTTTTATTTCTATATTGATATGGTATTTTCATGAGGAGTCATATATGATTCAGTATGATCCGTCTCAGTTTTATAAGGGTCTATCAGTTGTTGAGGAGCCAGTATGGTTTCGGATGGAGAGTTGAGGAAGTTGATATCTCATGAGATTTTGATGATTAAAGTGTAGTGGAGGGATTATACCATGGAGGATGCCACTTGGGAGATCGAAGTGAGTTAAGATCTCAATATCTTCATCTGTTTGAGCCTTCAAGTATTGCCTTTTGATTTTTAGGGATGAAATCCCTTTTTAATATGGATGTTGTAATGATCCTTCTAGTCATTTTCATGATTTCATATTTCTTGCATTCTATAGCTTTCCTAGAGCAGCCCTAAGTTATTTGTGACTTACTAGAACCGATGGCTCATATCCCGGGATATTCATTTAGTCGTTATATCTTTTTCCCTATTTTAGAGCTTTAATATTAATATTGCTGACTTTAATCAGCATTATTTGAAACAAACCCAGAATTTAATTCCCATAGTTTTAATAGCTCTGGAATGTGGATATTGGTCTAGATGGGCTCTTGGTTTGAGGCCGACAACTTTGGTTCGAGGCCATTTGGAGATTGAATGGTCATTTTGTGATCAAAGCCTTGGATTGAAAATCTGACTACGCCATTAGCTCTAAAATATTGAGTTTAGGTTAAGTGAGTTATTCTTTCTAGCTTTAGGACAACCGGGCATATTTCGCGTACCTGTTTGTAAAATTGGTTATTTTGGCATAGAGTTGACTTTGGTCAAAATCTTTCCAAAATTACATCATATCATAATTTCTTTTATGTCATTGAGTCCAGAGTTCCCTTTCCATGTAGGTAGCATAGTTGGTTTGTGTTCATCGAGTTCTGAATGTATCCCAAACATCATTTTCAAGCTTTGAAAGTTTGATGGTTTTACTCTTTTTATGAGATACCGTAAGGACTCCACGTAATCACGATGCAACATATATATTTCTTTTTTACAATCGCAGACGTAAGTCCACCCAATCACGTGATCCTTCTTTTAGATACCTCACAGTTGCATCACCTTCTTCACACGATCGTGTGATGCCCTAATTCACTTAGATCTTCGTGATTAAGACTTGTGAGCCATGTGATCATGATGGTCAATGATGCTGCATCTTGAGATCATGAGCAAGATCCACATAATCACATAGGGTCAACTGGCAGTAGGTATATAAACTTGAGAAACTCAATTTTTAGCATTTTCACTCATATTTTTCACTTCCAAAAACTACAGTAGAATTTGTGGGTCTTTGCATGAGTGATTGTGTGACATTGAGAACTTGATTTATTCAATTCTTCATCAATTATTGTTAAGTTTCCACTTTAATTTCTTCAAATTTCACAAAACATTTCTCAAATTTCTCAAAGTCACTTTAATCCAGTGTTTCAAGCTTATTTCTTGCAAATCTTAGATCTAAATTTTGGATATGAGTTCCCTATGATGTTGGGAATATTTTGGTACCCTTTGTTTGAAGTTTTAGGTTCACGGCCTCGTTGTCCCATTTTGACCCTTTACCCGATTATTTTATAGCTTTATGGGTATCATTTGACTTGTATTAACTTGTAGATTATTATTTTTCTAGTTGCGTGATTGTTTGAGTTCATGTGTATTTTTTTATGTATTGGAGCAGTCCTGGATTTTCTACGCTGTATTTGTGAGCTTTTCTATAGAAGAGAGGTAGGCTACGACTTACGATCTTAGATTGGTCTTATATGGGAAATAATTCTGATAAATAGATAGCCTTAGGATGGAATTTCTAGGTTGGCACTGATGACCTGTTTTCTCTTTTATTCCTCCTCTTGGCTATGTATTTTTGTTGTATCTGTGATGACAGTTACTCTATGACTCTGAGTGGTCTTGATAAACTCTGGAACATAGATGGCGGGTCATTGCTAATATTGTGAGTCCCGGACAATGATTTGGCTAGTTATTCTTGTTGTAGATATTGAGCCCATGCGGGGATGTAAGGCTTTCCTGAGATATTGTTTGTGGTTGAGAATACATCATAAAAACTATTTTATGCATTGTTTTCATTATTTTATGTCTAAGAGCCCGATATCATTGATTTTGATACCTTGCATTGCCTTGTACGCCCCTTTTCAGTATTATCAGTCTAAAATGAGCATTTTGATGAGGTTTGTCAGTTTTTAATGATACATAAGATAGTATTGACTTAAACAGTGTTTTTGAGATAATACTAAATAGTGAAGCCTGAGAACTAGAAATTGATTATTCATGGTAAATTGTCCTTGGGGAAGCCCTTGGTGTCTGTTTTGATGACTTATATCAGCTTTAGACTTGGAGTAGCCCATTAACCATTTTTATTAGACTTGGGGAATCCTATTGATCATACCGATCAGATTTAGGGAAGCCCATTGATCTTGCTAATTAGATTTGGGGAATCCCATTGATCATACTGATTAGATTTGGGGAAGCCTATTGATCATACTGATTATACTTGGGGAAGCCTATTGATCATATCAATTAGACTTGGGGAAGGCCGTCGATCATGCTGATTTAGACATGGGAGCCCATTGATCACACTATTAAGACCATAATGATTTAGACATTGGGAAGCCGGGGCATTCCTACATACACAATTAGTTCTCATGTACATACCATTTGCACTCATATTTGTGTTACTTTTCACACTTGTTTTCTTGTATGTACCTTATGGTAGTATGGGATGCAAGCGGGTGAGATTTAATTGTTTGTATATCTCGGTATTATGGGTGCCTGGAGACTCCTTACTTATCACTGTGCTTCTGTACTATTATGGGATAGAGTTATAATTTTTTACATTCCTATCATGTTTTCCATTGGTGATACACCTATTGTCGTTTTCCATCTCCCCTTCCCTTATTGAGGTTACTAGAATACCTCCATATCTATTACTTAGTGTTTCTTTGATAGTTAAGCATGGATTCTGGTATGTTCTCTTCTTGTTTTACCTAAACCTCCCTTGTTGGTGGTTAGTTACTTTGGATATTTACCTATTTTATCTTGTTAGCTAGCTTCATTATATTCTCTATTTTTATCTAGGTGACTTGAATTTCTTATATATTTATTTATTTCCTTTATTTCTTATATATTCTATATAAGCCTAGCTTGCTGGGTACCCATTCCTCTTTGTACTTATACTACACTTTGTATCTTCTGGTGCAGATCCGGGTATGAGTGGTCAACATTGAGCCATTGATTCAAGCCTGATTTCATTGTTGAGGTAGATGATTTCTCTTGGCGTCCAAAAATGATCTTTTAACTTTTCATTATATTCTTCTGTTAATGTTTTAAGACATATATTATATTATTATTTCAGACATTTGTACTCTTGATTTGTGGCTCATGTACTTGATATTATGTTTTGGGGTTATTGTTGTTGACTGATGCGAGACTGTTCTTATTCTTGTCCCTTATTGGCATCATGTCTTCCGCTATTAGTTTATTAGTACTACTTTGAATGCTTGTTGGGTTTTTATCCTACGGTGGGATGTAGGTGCCTTATGACCTGAGAAATTAGGTTATGACAGTAACTTCTTATCTTCTCATTGATTCATTAATTTTTGCATTTACCCTTATAGAATTGTACATGCTTATTTGTCTAGGTGGGTTAAGGTAGGTGCCATCACTATTTAGGTTTTTGGATCGTGATAAGTTGGTAACATAACTCTAGGTTTATGAGTCGCATAGTCTACAAGGTAAGGTTTCGTAAAGTCTCATAGATCTGTGTAGATATGTTCATTACTTATCTTATAGAGGATAATAAGCATTTAGGAAGTTGTACCATTCATTCTTATATTGCATTAAGTCTAATTGTATTTTTAGATGAAATTGTTTGAGACAGGTAACAAGGACTCGATCGGCATCTAGAGGAGAGACTGAACCTGCTCCTATTGAGAAGGAACTAGGTAGCAATAGAGGTAAAAAACGAACCTGACTAAGGGGTCGAGGAGATGGTTCTGTTTGAGGATAGGATAAAAAAGCCTCCTTGGAGCCAGAGATTCATGATGTTGAGAGATAGACAACTCCATACACTATTTCCATGCCATTGCTTTAAGAAACCTTGCTCAAAATATTGTGTGTTGGAGACTATAGCTCATGATGGGGGTGCAGATGGCACACCCTGAGGTTTTACAGGATGGTATAGAGGCACACACTCCAAATCACCAGCAACAACATGTTTATATTGTACATGATCGGGTAAGGAAACCATCGTCAATTCACAAGGATGAAGGGTATATTTACCAGGCGGTTGATTCAGCATGTTCTTGGGAAAAATAATTCAAACGACAAGTAACATTGCTATGAGAATTTTAGAAGCATAGATCCCCTGATGTTTCATAGAGATAGAGTGGATGAGGCTGTTGAGTTTTTAGCTACTTGCAGAGAATTGTTAAATAGTGTGAGGTTGGAAAACTCACAAGTTTTTTTATACAAATCCTTGTAGTTGAATCGGATGGCTTGACAGTAGTAATGATCTTATGTGGCAGATAAACCTTCTAGGTTACCTCCTGTTACTTGGGATTATATTGCATAGGCTTTTTATGACCGATATGTTCCTTGAAGCACGAGGGAGGAGAAAAGGCACAGATTTGAGGCTTTGACTCATTGGGCCATGGCAGTAGTAGAGTATGAGACTCGATTTTTTGTTTTATTTAGATATACCAACTCACTTCTCATAGATCTAACTAAGAGAATTTGTTATTTTATCTGTGGATTGGTAAATACTATTCTAATGGCAGTGTTCAGGGTGGACCGCCAGGGGGCGTCTTTTGCTGATATAGTTGGCACATCCAAGGATGTCGAGTTTATTAAGAGAGAGGAGTTTGGGGAAACGAGGGGCAAGAGGTCCCATTTATCTGGTTAGTTATCATATTGTACATCATGTGGTAGGAGTTTGTTCAGAAGAGGTGGATTCTCTCATCGATAGAGACCGATTCAGGCTATGATGAAGGCCCCTATGAGCGAGTACACTAGTCGTGGATCCTTAATCTAGGGATAGATTTCTCATGGTCCTCAAAAGAGGTAGATGGGCTATAGTTGTAATTCAGGATCATCTGGTGTATCATAGCAACCTATATCACTGAAGATTTATTTCACTTATGGAGATCCAGGTCATATACATAAATTATCCCCACACAAAATTCATTGAAGGCTCTATACTACTTCTTAGTGTACATCTAGAGCACCGCACCTTTGACGAGAGGTCAGGGTAGAGTAAAGCCTAGTAAAGTTGGTCAAAATCCTGGTAGAAGTGATGGCAGGGCAACGATTTCGATGGGTGCTGGTAGAGGAGATGCTCCTTCCTAAAGAAATAGGGGTTATTTCTATGCATTTATAGGTAGACCATAGGTTGAGTCCTCTGATTCATTGGTTATAGGTATTGTCCTAGTGGGCCACTGGCTTGCTTTTGTATTATTTGATCCAGGATCTACTTATTCTTATGTGTTTGCCTATTTTCATTCTGGATTTGATATGATGATTGATATCCTACCTGGTCCTCTCTATGTATCTACATCCATAGGAGATTTTTTTAATGGTGGATTGGGTGTACCGATACTATATTGTCTCTGTGGTAAGGTATGATATTTAGGTATACCTGATCGTTCTTGTCATGGTAGATTTTGATGTTATTTTGGGTATGTATTTGCTTTCTCCTCAACATGAGGTCTCAGACTGTTATTCCAAGTTAGTTACTCTAGATATTTCTAGTACTCAAAATATTGAGCGGAAGGTTTCTAGGGGTTCTTATCCTAGTGGAGTTATTTCCTTCCTTTGTGCTTAGAGGATGATTGATAGAGGTTGTATCTATTTTTTGGCCTTTATTAAAGATACAACTGTTGATACTCCTCCGTTGGTTTCTTTACTTGTCATGTGTGAGTTTCCAGATGTCTTCCCTACAGATCTTCCAGGTGTTCCCCCTGACCGGGACTTTGATTTTGCTATTAATTTGGAGCCGAGAACTAAGCCCATCTCTATTCCTCCATACTGTATGGCTGTATTAGAGCTAAAGAATTGAAGTTGCAATTCCATAATTTTCTTGATAAGGGACTCATTAGATCGAGTGTATCACGCTGGGCTGCTTCTGTCTTATTTGTGAAGAAAATAGAATGGGTCGATGAGGATGTGCATTGATTATAGGTAGCTGAACAGGGTTACTATTAAGACTAAGTATACCCTTCCTAGGATTGATGATTTATTTGACCAGTTGTGTGGTGCGATAG
>JBDJHY010287975.1:0-10114 GCA_039654485.1 Withania somnifera
TGGAATATGTAAGAGTTTTAGGAAGTTCAATATATATCATGAATTGTACCCGACACGATATAGCATGTGCTACTAGTAAGCTGAGTCGGTACACAAGTAATACCAATCAAACTCATTGGACGGCAATGAAGAGAGGTTTAGGGTAACTAAATGATACTCAAAACAATATTTTACATTATGAAAGATATCTTGCAGAAATTGAAGGATATAGTGATGCAAATTGGATCACCAGGTCATCTGAAGTTAAATCCACAAGTAGATATGCATTTATTCTCGATGGAGGAGCCATGTCTTGAAAATTATCCAAACAGACCGATATAGCTCGCTCAGAATCTGAGTTCATGGATTTGACTAAGGCTGGTGAAGAAGCAGAGTGGCTCCAGAATTTCTTAGAAGATTTTCTGTTCTGGCCCAAACTGTTGGCACCGGTGTGTATACACTATGATAGTCAAGCGACGATAGGTAGGTCTGGGATCACTTTGTATAATAGTAAGTCTTGTCATATAAGAAGAAGGCATAATACCATTAGAAAATTACTCTTTAGTTGAATTATCACCTATGTAAAGTCAAAGGATAATGTGTCAGATCCACTTACAAAAGGCCTAACTAGAGAGGGAATTGAAAGATCATCAAAGGGAATGAGTTTAAAGCCAAGGACAAGTCATCATGGCGGTAACTCTACCTAGAACACTAGAGATCCCAAGATCTAGGTTCAAGGATATAAAAAAAATTCATGAATGATGCTCCAATATTGTCAAATAACTTAACATATTCTCATGATGAAGACAATGTTCAATAACAAAGGATAAAACTTTAAGGGTTTAGGATTTTTAATAGTTTCTAAGTTTGGAAGATATGAACAAATAGTTTATCCATTGGATTAAAATTGTAGGAATCACTTATGTGAGTGTGAAATGGAAGCCGCTTCAAGGAGAATTCAAGTAATGGTCGATTCTCTACACACTCATAAAACTGGAAGTGTTCATAGCTAAAATGAATAAAATTATGAGAACCGTAGATTGTTAAAGGCTAGTTGTATGACTTATTTTTTTACATGTACACCAAAGTTTGACAGTTCAAAGATATCACATCTACCAATTGATCGAGTTTATCTGATATAAGTTCACTACGAAAAGTTCAAAGGGAAAGCGAGTTATCCTGATGCAATTAGTTATTTTTGGTAAATCACACAAATATCCCGATATTATTTTGTCTTATAGCCATACCCCATTCATATGGAGAATTTTTGGGATTTTTTAATCTTTAATTAATTTACAAGAATGGAAAATAGATGAAAAATAAAAAGTGAATGGAAAATGAAAAGTGAAGTGAAATGTGAAATGTGAAATATGGAGGGAAAGAAATAGAAGCATTTCTCCCACATTGGGGGGGGGGGAGAAGTGAACAATGCTATGATTATATTGAGTTTCACTTCTTCTAGCTACTAATGAGCTAAGAAGAACTAGATCCTCATACCGTTGTCGTCGTTGCTCGGCTCGACTTCGAATTCAGATTCAGATTTGTCAAATGATTGATCGAGGAGAGATCTTTTTGGAGAAAATTCATTAACAGTGATTTGATCTAAAAAATGAAACCAATATTTTTTACTTCAATATGTTGACTATACATTTGATTAGACGGACAACATACCAGGTCGCATAATGAATTTGTGTGACTCTTTGAGGTTCTATTTCAAAATATGGACTCGATATGCGAACCGCGTATGTGATTGTGCTACCCGCACATCTGCTTATGCAAATAGCATAATGCAGATAGAATTTTTCCATGCCACTGGTTCAACATGCGGACCACACATGTGATTGTGAAGACTGCACAACTCTGAACTGGTGAAACTTTTTGCTGTGAAAAGTTGCAACTTTTTTGAACCTTTGTGTCTCTTTCGAGGAGGAATTTTATCGCTATATATATCTGATTACTACCTCAAATATAAAATACGAACAAAAATAATATATGCAATCATATTCTTCTATATTTCTTACTCAAATTATCTTGTGTGATTTACTCCTTTGAGTGAGTTTGTTGTTCGAGTGAATATGAGGTACCACTATTTAGTCAAAGTTGATCATTTTATCTTTGGAGGATCTATCCTTAACCTTTCCTAAATCTTTGTGTCTCTTCCAAAGAGTTATTTTATAGCTATATATATCTGATTCTTCCTCAGATATAAAACAAGAACAATAACAATATACGCAATCAGATTCTTCTACATTTCTTAGTCAAACTATCTTGTGTGATTTACTCTATTGAGTGAGTTGTTCCACTAAATTTGAGGTACCATAATTTAGTTGAAGATGATCGTTTTATCCTGGGAGGATCATTCATTAACCTCGAGTACTTGAGAGAAATAATTTCCTTAAGGACACATTGTTAATTCAGTGGACTTGATTATAATTCTAGTCTTATAATTTTCTTGAAATTGTTACTATATTTTTTAAAGTTTAATATTCTTGTTTAAGGTTGTCGATGTTACATGTTGTTAATACTTTGTTGGTTTATGCTTGAAAAAAGTTGTTGTTCTTGCTAAGTTTGCATTCTTGTTGGTTCTTGATTATAAATACATATATACATTCTTATATACATTTTTACCAACAATATTAAGGAAATTAACATTATATTTGTATTTTGGGTTTAAAGCGTTTCGGTTTCTACTCCATTTGAACTTATAGTCTAATTTGAAGAATATAAAACTTCATCAGATTTTTCAAGTTCATTCAATTAAAAATTGGATGAATATAAAAACTTAATCATTAAACTTGAGAAAAAATTTGTTACTATTCGGTTTTATGAATATAAAAACTTCACTAAATAATATGTGTTGAATCGGTTCAAAAAATATAAAAACCTTACTAATTTGCTAATTTTGTAGTTTGTCAAATCTTCTATAATTAAAAGTGATCACAAATTAAACAAATCAAGTGATGATTCTATGATGAATCAGATTGACACTACAACAACAACCAATGCGTCATCAATTCATACGGCTATTGCATCTGCTATAATGATGACTGAAAAGCTCAAAAAATACACGGGGATTAACTTCAAAAGATGGAAGAAAAAATGTTCTTCTATCTTACAACTCTAAGCTTTAAATGCTATATAAATGAAAATGTTCATATCTTGGTAGAAGGAACTCCTGATTGGAAGAAGTTGTAGTAACGAAGGCATAGAAACATTCAGATTTCCTATATAAGAACTACATATTAAACAACTTAGAGGATGGTTATACAATTTTTTCAATATTTGTAAAACTTCAAAGGAGTTGTGGTGTTCTCTAGAGAAGAAATACAAAACTAAAGATGCTGGAATAAAGAAATATATGGCAGTACGATTCTTGAAATTTAAAATAATTGACAAAATGATTGTTATGTCACAAGTCCAAGAACAACAAGTCATCATTCATGACCTCCTAGCAGAAGGTATGGTCATAAATGAAGAATTCAAGTAGCCACATTTGTTGAGATACTGACTCCTCTATGGGAGGACTTAAAAAACTACTTGAAACACAAACGTAAAGAGAGGACGCTTGAAGACTTAGTTGTTCAACAGAGAATTGAAGAGCACAACAAGGCTGCAAAAAAAAAGTCTAAAAGGAAGTCAACAATATTAGGAACACATATTGTTGAAGAAGCACCAACAAAATCTAGAAAGAGGAAGAAAGAATCTAGACCAAACAACTTTCCAAGAATGAAGAATTTCAAAGGAAATTGCTTCAATTGTGGCAAGTATGGTCATAAAGCTCCAGATTATAGGGCTCCAAAGAGAGACAAGAAGAAGGATTGAGCAACATGGCAGAATCAAATAAAGAAGTTGAAAACCCTTATGTCATGCTTTCATAATGTAATCTAGTTGGCAATCCACGGGAACAATGGATAGATTCTTGGCCTCCCATCATATTTGTGCCAACAAGGATCTATTTTTTGTCTTATGCTCTTGCTAAATTGGAAGAGACCATTTTTATGGCTAACTCCTCTATTGCAAAAGCTGAAGGAATAGGCAAAGTATGCTTGAAATGGACATCCGGCAAGAAGTGTGGAGGAATTTAATCTCTATACTGATTGTAACCAAGAATGGTTTTAAATGTGTTTTTTATATCTTATAGAGCTATTAGTAGTAAGAATGAAGTGTTTGTAGGAAAAGATAACATAAATGAACGAATTTTCAAACTCAATGTAATTTTCATTAATATGAATAAAATTTCTTCTTTTTCTTACTTGCTTGAGTCAAATAATTTATGACATGTTCGTATGGGACATGTCAATTATAAAACCTTGTGGAAATTGATAAGCTTAGAAGAATTGCCTAAGTTTGAGTGCAATAAATCACAATATCAGATATGTTAAAACTAAGTTTGCTAAGCATCCTTAATAGTTTGTTGAAAGGAATTCAAATTCGTTAGACTTGGTTCACCTAAATATTTATGATATGAAGTCTACACCATCTCGTGGAGGGAAAAAGCACTGTCATAATTTTTATTAACGATTGCATGCCATATTGCTATATTTGTTTAATAAGCATTAAGATGAAGAGATTGACACTTTTATGAAATACAAAAGTGAAGTTGAAAATTAGTTAAACAAAAAAATAAAGGTAATAAAAAGTGATAGGGGTCGAGAGCATGAAGCTCTTTTTGCAGAAATATATTTTGAAATTGGAATCATCCATCAAACTACTGCCCCTTACTCACCTCAATCAAATTAAATTGTGGAAAGGAAAGATCGAACCTTGAAGGAAATGATGAATTCCTTGTTAATAAGTTTCAATTTACCACAAAGCTTGTGGGGGAGAAGCCAGCCTTATGGCTAACCGAATACGCAATTGAGTACCCACTAGGAAAATACAATCTATTCCATATGAAAAATTGAAAGGAAAGAAAGCCAACTTACAATATTTCAAAGTGGGGGTGTCTATCCACAGTCCAAGTTCCTCTACCTAAAAGAGTGAAAATAGGATCAAAGACTGTGGATTGTGTTTTTATTGGATATGCTACAAATAGTAAAGCATATTGATATTTGGTTCATGAATTTGAACATCCCTACATTCATGTTAATACGGTAGTTAAATTATAAAATGATGAATTCTTTGAACATATTTATCCGTCTAAAACTGAACATGAGTTGTCTAACAATGAAATCAAACAATGCCGAGAAGAACTAATGGGAAATACATTTAATGAAGAGAATCTAAGACATAGTAAATGTTAAAGGGTTGTTACTTCCTTTGTATCAAAGTTTGTGACATTTCTTCTTGAAGACGAGCCTCAAATATTTAAAGAATCCATTTCCTGTATAGATGCATCCTTTTTGAAAGAGGCAGTCAATAATGTGATAGAATCAATCTTGAATAAGCATACGTAAAAGTTGGTTGATCTTCCTCCTAGAAATAAACCTTTATGTTCAAAATGGATGTTTAAAAGGAAAATGAAAGTTAATGGAACTATTGACAAATACAAGGCAAGACTTGTTGTCAAAGGTTATAGATAAAAGGATGGTCTTGACTATTTTGACACATATTTTTCAGTAACTAGAATAACGTTCATTCAGATGTTAGTAGCATCAACGATATTATATGGTCTTAAAATCCATCAAATAGATGGGAACACTACTTTCTTAAATGGAGAATTAGAGAAAGATATTTATATGGAACAACCTGAAGGTTTTGTGGTTCCAAGAAAAGAAATAAAAGTGTGCAAACTTGGTAAGTCACTCTATGGACTGAAACAACCACTCAAATTATGGCATGCAAAGTTTTACCAAATAATGTTGACAAATGGATTTAAAATCAATGAGTGTGATAAATGTGTCTACATTAAAATATGCTACTTCATCAAGTCATTATTTGTTTGTATGTGGATGATATATTGATCGTCAGTAGAGATATTTCTGACATAAATACTACAAAGCCAATGACTGTGATAAATATGTCTACTTTAAAAACATGCCAAGTCATCGAGATATTGTTTGTTTGTATGTGGATGATATGTTGACCATCAGTAGAGATATTTATAACATAAATGCTACAAATTGTATGCTTTCTAGCAAGTTTGATATGAAAGACTTAGGAGTTGAACATCTTAGGGATAAGAATTCATAGAACTCCTCAAAGTTTAGCAATGTCACAGTCTCATTATGTTGAAAAGGTACTTGATAGGTTCAAGTATTTGAATTTCAATATTGTCAAGACACCAATAGATATGAGCATCGCACTTCAAAAGAATGAAGGTGAAAGTGTCTCACAATTGAAATATGCTAGAGTTTTTGAAAGTTTAATGTATATCATGAATTATAGGGGACAAAATATAGCATATGTTATTAGTAAACTGAGTCGGTACATAAGTAAACGCAATCAAACTCAATAGATAGCGATGAAGAGAGTTTTGGGGTATTTAAAACATACTCAAAACTATGATTTACATTATGAAAGATATCCTGTGGTAACTGAAGGAGATAGTGATGCTAACTGGATCACCGATTCATCTAAAGTTAAATCCATAAATAGTTATGTATTTACTCTCGGTGGAGGAGTTGTGTCTTGGAAATCATCCAAACAGACCTTTATAGATCACTCTACAATGGAAACTCTCTCACCTGAACTGGTTGAGAGAGATAAACTCGCACTATATTTTTTTGAATCAAAAGCCCGTTGACCATGACCTATAGGAACAAGGCTATCTTCCGATTTTAAACTTGTTTGATAGGCTTGTGCACTAATTTTAGACAAAAAAAAATTCTAGAAAGAAATAGGAAAAAGAGAGTTAGGCCACCATACCCTTAAAGTCTATACGCGATAGATAGACTCCTAGAACCATGACATATTTTCTTACTTGAACATGATTTCTTTCCACGAAAAGAAAAGGGTCAAGATCAAATCTATTTATCAAAGTGCTTCTCTAAGTTTAAAGCTTTGAGCAAGGATGGTGAAGAAGCAGAGTGTCTTTGGAATATTTTGGAAGATATCCCATTCTGTCCTAAATCGTTGGTACCTGTGTGTATATATTGTAATAGCCAACCGACAATAGATAGGGCTGGGAGCACTTTGTACAATGGTATGTTTCATCATAGAAAGCGAAGGCATAATACAATTAAACAATTACTGACTAGTGGAATTATCATAATTGACTATGTAAAGTCAAAGGATAATGTGTCGGATCTACTTACAAAAGGCCTAACTAGAAAGAGAATTGAAAAATCATGAAAGGGAATGGGTTTAAGGCCTAGGACAAGTCATCATAGAGGTAACTCTACCTAGCATACTGTAGATCCCAAGAGCTAAATTCAAGGTGATCAAGCAATGTCATAAATGACGCTCCAACATTGTCAAATAACTTAACCTATTCTATTGATGAAGACAATGTTCAGTAACAAAGGATAAAACTTTAAGGGTTTAATCTTTTTAATGGTTTCTAAGTTTGGTAGATATGACCAAATAGTTTATCCATTGGATTAAAAGTTTAGGAATCACCTATGTGAGTGTAAATCGGAAGCCACTTCAAGGAGAATGCAAGTAAGGCCTATTCTCTACGCACTTATAAACCGAGAAGTTTTCATGGTTGAAACAAACAAAATTATGAAAAACATAGATAGTTAAAGGTTAGTTGTGTGACTTATGTTGTCTAGGTGTACATCAAAGTTCGACGCATTCAAAGATATCGCATCTATCGATTGATCGAATGTATCCGATATAAGTTCACTATAGAAAGCTCAAAGAGAAACCTAGTTATCTGATGCAATTAGTCTTTTCTTATAAATTACATAAATATTCAGATATTTTGTTGTCTTATAGACATTCCCCATTCATATAGGGGATTGTTGGGATTTCTTTCATCGTGAATTAATTTACAAGAACCAAAAATAGAAAGTGAAGTGAAATATGGAGGGAAAGAAGCAGAAGCATTTCTCCCACATTGGTGGGAGAAGTGAATAATCCTATGCTTATATTGAGTTTTACTTCTTCTAGCTAATAATGAGCTAAGAAGAAGTAGTGTCTTATGCTTTCGTCGTCATTGCTTGGCTCAACTTTGAATTTAGATTCAGATTTGATAATTGATCGATCGAGGAGAGATCTTTTTTGGAAAAAATTCATTAACAATGATTTGATCTTAAAAATAAACTCAACATTTTTTCAAGTAATTTGCTGACCACACAGTTGATTAGGCGGACTGCATACCAGGTCGCATAATGAATCTGTGTGACTCTTTAAGGTTTTGTTTTAACATTCAAACTCGATATTTAACTGCATATGTGATTGTGTGGACCGCACATCTGCTTATGCAACCAGATAACATATATAGAAGTTTTTCATGTTACTGGTTTGATATGCGGACTACACATGTGATTATGCAAACCACACAAGTAATTTTGCGGACCGCATAACTCCGAACTAGTACAACTTTTCATCTGAAAAAATTACAACTTTATTGAACCTTTGTGTCTCTTCCGCGGAGGTATTTTATGGCTACATATATATGATTCTTCCTTAGATATAAAACTAGAACAACAATAATATATGCAATCATATTCTCTATATTTCTTACTTAAATTATCTTGTGTGATTTACTCCATTTAGTGAGTTCGCTGTTTGATTGAATTTGAGGTACGACTATTTAGTTGATTATCTTATACTGGGAGGATCTATTCCTTAACCTCGGGTACTTGAAGGAAATAATTTTCTTAAGAACACACTGTGAATTCAGTGGACTTGATCATACTTCTTGTCCTACAATTTTTCTCAAATTGTTACTGTATTTTTTCATGTTTAACATTCTTGTTTAAGTTAGTTGATGTTTGCATGTTCTTAATACTTTGTTGGTTTATGTTTGAACAAAGTGGTTGTTCTTGCTAAGTTTGCATTCTTGTTAGTTCTTGATTATAAAGACAGCTATACATTCTTATATAGATTTTCCCCCACATGTTTGAGGGTCCTTTTAAGATATATACAGGCAGATATAAAGTTTTTTTCAAAATTAACATTGTTTTATATAGACTTCTATCAGAAGTAGTACCGTTCATCATTGTTATTATTGTTCTTAAGATTGTTGCTTGAGTTATGACTATTACTAATCTTTAAACGTTAATTTTAAGCTTTCACCTAGTTATGTTATGTTTTTAGTGTATGAATGATTCAAGAGTTTGCTTGGGATCTCTATGGGATCTTGAGTATCGTATTTTTCAAGGGTAATTACTTGGAGTGTGACAATTTAAACATTATATACATATGTACATATTTGTATAATTAAGTATAGTACTATATAATTTTTTCTTAAAAATAAAAGAAATATAAAAGGAACGAACTTATTAGACTACTTAATAGAAACTAACCTTTTGTTGGTACACATTTTGTAAGAATTTGAAACGTTTTCCATATTTTGTAATGTAAGATTTAAAAGGGCTAGTGGGCCCAATTTAATTTTTTTAATGCAATCCTAACATATATCAAAACAATTTATAAAAGTAGTATTGCTTTACCTTATCTTCAGTGTAGTTAATGTAAATAATTAATTACGCTCAATAGCTTTATAAATATTATATTGCAAACAATGATCAATATTTTAGAATCTTAGAAAATGTGGCCCAACAAAAAGATAGTTTTCATTAAGTAGCCCAAAGAAGATCATTTCTTTTATTTTTCTTTTTAAGATTATATAGTAACATACTTACTTATAAAATACATACATATGTATATATACTATTATATAGTAACATACTTACACAAATATATAAATATGTATATATAAGTATTTAAATAATGTATCTACATGTCCATATTTATGGTCAAACTTAAATTGTTTTAAACTATAGCACATAAAATGAGACCGAGAAAATATTATAATGATGACGACGATGAAGATGATGATGATAATAATAAAAAATAAACAACAACAACAACAACAATAACAATGCTATAGAGATATATAGATAGCTAGATAGATAGATTTAAATTAGCAGAAACTGATATTTAAAGATAAATCATAATTATAAAATTGTTGAAGACATTAGTTAAAGATTGGGTTGCAGGACAATCTGTAATGACCCTTAAGGTCATTTATGATAAATACGCAGTGTCTTGCATCCTAGGGCATTTTGGTAGTTGCCCCAAG
>JBDJHY010287986.1:0-10114 GCA_039654485.1 Withania somnifera
TTTGACTTATGAATATGTTTACGAACATATTCTTGAATTGGTGGGAGTTCCATTAACATCGAATCTTGACTTAATGGCTTGGTCATCAATCAAAACACGAAGGGACGATTCTCATGAACCAACCTTGGTCCAACACCTTTACCCCTAAATCAAAACTGAACTGAAGTACTAAAAAAATTGAGCACCGAAGCAAAGAGCCAAAATCGAAAAAACGAACAAATTCGGTTCTGTTTGATTTTTCTATTCTTTTATTTTTATGCATACCCCTAATCATAAGTCACAGAAGTGAGCTTGTGATTTACTTCCAAAGGAGTAGACAACAATTTGCTTCCTAAAAATCCTATCTCATAAATAAGCTCCATAAAGATGTTCTCTGACTCGAGAGAATGTCTTTATTAGATCTTGAAACTTTTATCCTGAAGAAGAATTTCATTTTACCAAGATATTCCATCTTTAATCTTTGTTGTAAGTCATGTATAACTTGCTGAATAAGTTGTAGACTGTTTTTAGTGACTAGAAGATTATCAACATAAATGAGAATTATCACCAGATCATGTCCTATCCTTTGTGTAAATAGAGAATAGTCAAAATGAGATTGCTTAAATCACATATCACATAAAAACTCAGTGAACATCAGGTTCTATTATCTAGGAGCCTACTTGAATCCATAAAGGGATTTGTGTAGCTTACATACCTTCTTACACTCCCCCTGGCTTGCAAAGTCACCAAGAACCTCCACATACACTTCTTATAACAAATCACCATGAAAAAAAGCATTATGGACATTCATTTGAAACGCATACCACCCTGAAACAACAGCTAAGGCAAGTACAAATCTGATTGTAACCATTTTAGCCAGTGAAGAGAAAGCTTTCTTATAATCTAAGCCTTCTTACTAAGCATAACCCTTAGCAGCCAATCTAACTTTGTATCTTTCAACCTCCCTATCAGCTTTGTATTTAACTTTGAAAACCTATTTACAATTAATAAGTGCCTTACCCTGAAGAAGATAAAAAAGAGACCATGCGTTGTTAACTTCAAGGGCCTAAATTTCAGTCTGCATTGCATCAAGACATTAAGGATCCTGACTAGCCTCCATGTAAGTAAAAAGTTCTTTAATAGCTAAGTAAGCAGCAAGAAAAGCTCTGTAAGGAGGGACAAGTGAGCATAACTGATGAAGGAAGAGATAGGATAGACATAGGATGAGTTTTCTTCGACTAAATAATATTTCATCCAAAGGGGAGGCTTAACTGGCCTAAAAGACCTTCTAAGATAAACAATAGGAGAAAGATGTGAGGAGGTGGGAGTGAGAGAAAGCACAATAGAAAGAAGTAGCGAAGAGGGATTTGGAATATGTATATCAGAAACAACAACTGGTTGAACAAAAGAAGGAGGAAGAGAACTGGATGAAGGTTTAGCGTCATCTATATTAGCCACAGTAAGCACAAAAAATAAGAAAAATGAATCAGATTGCATAAGATTAAATGAAAACACATCCTATCTAAACACAATATCTCTGCTGACAAAGAACAGATAAGAATGTAAATAATATAAAATATAACTTTTCTGAGTGGTAGAGTGATGCGAATCGTATGACGAGACACACGAATTCGGATGATAAAATACGAAAAGTAAAGATATGTGGAAATTATCAACTAAACATAGTAATAAGTCAATAATCCTAAGAGAAATGATAAGATGAGAAGGGAAGGGAAGAATAGAAAGATACCCAAATCCACTAATATCAAAGGGGGAAGTGAATTGTAATTCACGGAATGGAAACTCAGTCGAATCCACGAATGAACATCTAATATGAATGACAAGTAAAGCAGTACTAAACCAACAATGGAATGGAACCCATTGCTAAGCCTAGTTTATAAC
This sequence comes from Withania somnifera, assembly GCA_039654485.1. NCBI lineage: Eukaryota > Viridiplantae > Streptophyta > Magnoliopsida > Solanales > Solanaceae > Withania > Withania somnifera. Next base: position 1,882 of record JBDJHY010287986.1, read on the forward strand.
CCTACAATCTACCCTAAAAGCTCTAATAGCTTTAGCAAAGTCTTTTAACTTTAATTTCAATTCTCAAAAAATGTCTCCTCCCCTGAAAATAAACTAAGGCCAAATATTTATACTAAAATAAGTTTGCATAAATTACACTTCGGCCCACAAGTAACCTAATACTATAAAGCGATCCTTCAAGTCTTGAAGCCATCACATTAACCCCTCAAGTTTGGGTCTCATCAACTCAAGTCCTTGAAGTCTTCCATCTTTCCCAAGCTATCTTCAAAATTTGAGATTGCTCCTGTTGGTCCACACATTTATCAGTTGGAGCTCCATTTAGCCCTTCAATATTGCCCAAACCCTGATTTTTCTCAAATACGCCTTGCAACATCAGTATAGCATGATTGGTCCCATCCTTACTCATATTATAGAGTAACCTAAGTGACCAACAGGAAAAGCCCTAGGACAAAACTTGTCCTTTTTTTGCAGATTTGTGGTATAGCAAAGACTACCAAATACTCTCAAACAAAGCAATGGAGGAGGCTTAAGATATAACTTCTCAAAAGGAGATTTATTGTTCAACACTGCTGTAGGAAGTTTGTTTAGAAGATAAATTACCGCGATCACACACTAACCCCAAAATTTTAGAGGTACAAATGCTTGAAATCTCAAAGCTCTAGCCATATCAAGAATAGACCTATCTCTGCTCTTAGCCATATTATTCTGCTGAGGAGCATACACACAGGAACTCTAATGAACTATACCTAGTCCAATCAATACCTTGGTTACTTGTTCATTATAAAACTCAGCACCATCGTCACTTCTAAGACACTTGACAGTAGTACTAAACCGATTCTCAATTATGTTCAAAATATTTCTTAGTATAATTGCAGATTTAGCTTTAGAATTCATCAAAAACAACCAAATGAATCTAGATGAACCATCCACCAATGTCATGAAGTACCTCTTCTCACAATAAGTAGGAACCTTTTAGGGTCCTCATATATCAGCATGTATTAACTCAAATAGTTTGGCAAAAATAGTAGTACTGAGAGAGAAGCGCAATCTTGTTTATTTAGCAATAGTACGCACAATACAACATTAATTTTTTGTTTGAGATTGAGCAATATACAGATCAAAAATCTTTTGCAACACTCTTAGGGGAGCATGTCCCATCCTTTGATGCTATAAAAAATTATCAAAAACAACAACAGATGTTATCTTACAAACAGAATCAACATTCTCACATCTCTTAGTTTCACATAATTTATTATACATACTAAATTTATTGTAGACTAAAGTCTTATTTCCAGCAACTTGTACTCTATTTGGCTTCAGTATGTACAGTTCTTTCTATTTTTTACCAATACCAGTACCTTTCTATTTGTTATTTCCTGAAACAAACAGAAGTCAGGAAAGAAGGCTACCAAACAATATAGATATTTTATGACCTGAGATACTGACAAGAGATTATATCTGAACTCTGGAATAAACAAAACATGATCAACTATTTTGTTCTTAAAAATTGATGTTTTACCAATATGAGTAACAAATGCTTGTTTTCTTATTGGCAAGTTTATTGTGCTTCTATGAGATGATGTCAATTCTTTATACTTTTCTAGTAGATTTATGTTGTATACCATATGATTAGTTGCTCCAGTGAGTATAATCCACTTGTGATTAACAAGATTAGTTAATGATGTTGTTATAGTACCTGAAGTCCAAACAAAAGCTACATATGCAAAGGACTCAAATTGTTTTCCTATTAACATTTGCATAATGACTCCATACTGTTCTGGAGTAAAGAAAGAATTCGCATTACACTTGGAGTAGACTTAGGAATTCAGACACACAATTGTGAGGACCTGTAGTTATTTATGTTCCTAAAGTAGCATTATTAGCATAATGTGAAAAGGCTCTAGAATCTTTACCTTTCTTCGTATGTTTGAATTAAGCAGGATAGACATTTACCTTATAACAGTTATCCCTAGTGTGTCCTTTGTAGTGACTGTAATAACACATTACCTGGCCTTTTTATGAGAAACCTCTTCATTGATTTTTATTGCCATAGTAATTTCCTCTAAATGAATACTTGCTTCCTCCAAAGAAATTATTGTTTCCCGAGTTACTAGTTTCTCCTAAATAAAAAGCTCCTTTTGAATGACTATCTTCACCAGAGTAGTTAATTTCATTATAGTAGTCTCCACCAGACACACTTTTAGATCTGAAGTAATTACTTTACACCATATTTCCTAGGAGAGCAATATGATTGCCATTATTTACAACTCAACCAAAAGTATGCATGCTAGCATTTAGTCTCTGACTTTCTACATCAAAATCATGGCATAAGCCTGATTGATACTGGAAACTGGACTCATGAGAAGTATTTGACTTTTAGTTTGCTCAAATGACTCATCTAATCCCATAAGGAATTGCCACAACTTGTAATTTAGAAAATCTTCTGAATAGTTGTCAAATTTGGGGCATTTGCATGATAGAGGTGGGGCCAAAGCCTCATATTCATCCCATAATTCTTTGAGCCTAGAAAAATAGGTTGAGACTTAGGCAACTCCTGTGTTAGTGTAACAAGTTCCCTATGTAAATAGAAATTCCTAGAGACATTGATTTTATCAAATCTCTCCTAAGATCCCCCCCAAATCCCCTAGGCATTTAAAGCATGAATAACACTTCTAAGCAACTCTTTTGAAACAATGTTTATCATCTAAGCTAATACTATAGCATTGCAGGTCTTCCATAGATCATGCAAGCTAGGATCAAACATCTCCTTACGACAAGTACCAAGCACAAAATCTAGTTTGTTTTTCTCAAGTAGAATGATTCTAATTGACTTACTCAAACAGAGTAATTTTCAGAGCAAGTGAGTTGAATAGAAGTGAGAACTGCACCTTGAGTATCTGAGGGATGAATGTAAAGAGGATGATTGTGATGAATCGATTTATCAACTGAAATTATTAAAGCTCGTTTTCTACTTCCATTATTGTTTGATGTTCGCTCAGAATTTGCCATCATACACTAAGAGAAACTTGAAATTGTAGCAGACTATTGTTGATTTCACTCCAGTTTCTCGATCGAACTCTTCATAAATACTGTTCGTGCACACAAAACTGAACTACAGATCTCAGATCAGTAACTACAACTACACATGTTGAGCTAACTGAGCTTGTGATCTCAATCTCCGGGCTCTGATACCATGATGGAAAACTCAGTCATTAACACTCACGCAGGAAGTTGAGAGGATTAGAGGATAGGAGAAATAGAGAAAGCTTAACATCCAAGCTAACCAACTTTAGAAATAAAATATCTTAAAAATTTTGTACATAGATTGACTGTTAATGCTATTTATAATTGTAACTACTCTAACTAACCGATCATTCTACAACTAATTGTGTAACTAACTTCCTTTAAGTTGGCCTCAACAAACCTATTTGAAAAATGGTTGGATATGTCAAAATTAATTTATGAGCAAATTTGTCAAATACTGTTTTAAAAAATATATTTTTTCTTGATATGTTATATACATAATTATATTAAAGTGAAAAAAATCATTGGGCATATAAGAAAGAAACTAAAAATTTTAGAACATAATAAGAGTTGAGTTATATCCATTATTTAGTCAATATTTGCCCATTTACTAATTCGGAGTTCAAATTCAGCCCAATATATCTCTAATTGAATGTGATGAAGATACGACTATCAAACAAGTTGGATAGCAAAATGACAAGTTAATATTTTCTTAATATGTTAATTATCTTAAATTAATAATAATGGCACCTGTTGAACATATGTTTTGTTTTGAAACTATAATATATATTTTGCATGAGATGGTGAGTGTCTAACAACTTAGAAGGAGACGTTATTAAAGAAACAACATGGACTTATTGTTTGACCTAGAAAAGGAAAGAAATATATATAGCCAAATTATTGGCCAAGCATGCCTTCTCCTACACTAGAGGAACTGCCTACAATATATAACAGTATCCTCTAAAAGCGAAAATTTAAGGGGAAAAAAGGATAAGTTATACAACTCCGTAACAAACCCTAAAAAGGTAGAAGAGAAGTATATATCCTTATTGAGTGGTGACAAAATATGTAGTGGTGTAATTGACTAGGTATGGCATTTAATTTAAAATTAAAGGGTAGATTTTAAGATTAGTGGTCTAAATTAATTAATAACTATTTATATAATTATAAATTATATTATTAATGATAAAATGAAAGTTCAAATCAAATTACTACTAAATATATATGAACATGTGTTATATCATTTTTAGACAAAATAGAAAGAAAAGAATGTTACATATATCGATACAAATTGAGTAATAAAACTCGTGCGACGGTTGTGGCCATTACTATCATGTTGTTACTTATATCACTAAAAAAAATAGTGGTGGACAAGTTATGTAGCAGAATAACATTGCCCCGCTAATCCTATTTAACATAGATTAGCGACGATGTTCGTAGCTAATTTCATATAAATAAAAATAATTATTGATTTTTTCAAAATAAACGAAGCTATCAAACTACAAAGCAAAATTACCTTATTGTATCGTTCAATCCGATTTAACAATCCACATTAAGATTCCTAACCCAACTGATAGAACCATAAAAAAACTCTCGATGCTAGACTAGAGTGCAATTCTATACTGAATGTATTCAATAGAGTAGGTAAAGAAGTAGGCCTCGCCACTGGTCTGGTCCGGACCAAGTGGTCCTGGGGGAGTCGGGTTTCGGTCCGGTCTGAGCTAACACTATTTCAGGCCGATTTAAAATGGGCCGGTTCAATCTGGTCTAAATGCTTGATCCGGATCAGCTTAATCCATGTGAACACTGTTCGGTCCGATTCGTTGTAAACGGTGATTTCTTTTTAAATTTTTTTTAATGATATATTAAATATTTAAACATATCAAAAATACATACTAATAAGTAACGGTATATACAAGTAACGATATACACAAAGGTATATAGCATGTTTTAACAATATATATTATATATTAAAGATATATTAGGCATATTAAAAATATATACTAACGATATATTAGATATGTTAACAATATACTACATATATATAGTTATATACTATAGATTAAAAATATATTAACAATACATATTAAAGATATATACTATATCTAACGATGTACTACATATATATACTATATATTAAAGATATACACAAAACATACTATATATTAAAGATATATTAGACATATTGACAATATATATTATATATATACATATATACTATATATTAAAGATATATTAGACATATAGCCTATATATATATCCTAAAGATATATATTAAATCTAAATATACTAAGTCATATATATTACATATACATATATTTATATACTAAAGATTTATTTTAAAGTCTAAATATAGCAATATTATATATATATATATATATATATAAATATAACAAATATAAAAATATATATTATATAATAAATATTAAAAGAGGATAACAACATTGGAATAAAAAAGACTCAATGATAATAAAGATTAAAAAAGGATAACGACATTGGAATAAAAAAGACTCAATGAGCAACTTTATTATAATGTTGAAAAAATAACTACACTTTATACATTTCTTGAATCATCCTATTTAGTTCATCAACGTTAACACTAGGATCTACAGGGTCGCACTGGTCAAAATCAACATACCCGTATCTTGGACTTGCTTCTGCCGAAATTTGCGTTGATAGTAGTTCTTCAATTTCTTCTTCTTCTTCTTCTTCCTGATTTGGAACCAATACTTTGTTTCGTTGTTCCGATCAGATCCAGTCTCTGAGGCATACTAAGACATTCACTACATTGCTTCCCAATGAATGTCGATGATCTCCAATTTTTTGTCGTTTCTAGCTGAATGCGCTCTCCGATGCAACTGTTGACATTGAAATATTCATGACGTCTTTGACAAGTGATGATAAAACTGAAAAACTTGCTTGCTTCGCCTGCAACAATTCTAGCGGGTTGAATTGCATGCTAATTTTCTCGAGGGCCTGCAACAAATAAAGATTTAGTTCATTACCGACTCCTCTCCTTGAGGTAGCCGGTATTATGCTAAAAACTTCTTGTGTTAGTAAAATCAGGCATAGGATGCGTCGGCCTTTTGGAAGATAATGACTGCAAAATTAGAAGGTTCATTAGACTAGTTAGCAGGTATAGAATTATCAACTATAGTTGTGTAGTGTTCATATAAAGATTGCAAATGATCATTTGCATTATTCGTAGCTTCAAATAAATTTGGTTCTTCGTGACGTTGAATTTCTAAATTTGTATAAATCATTGTATAAAATTCACTCTTTGTTTCCTATTTTATAGAAGGATTTAACACAGCACCAACTAAGCAAATAGGATGAATTGGAAAAAAATATTTTTAAAATTTTTCAAACATTGCACTAATAGCATCTTCGAAACAGTCTTTATTCTTATATTTAGAAAGCAATAGAGATATTTCAGCAATATAAGATAGAATAGAACAAACAGTGGGATAATATTGAGATGAAAATACGTTGGTAGCATCGTAAAAAGTTTCTTAAAATACCTCTACATCCCTAATTAGGTTCCAATTCGAGGTCTGTAACATATGGTCAGACGATTGGCAAAATCAGTTAAAATGGGCTTCCTATATTTGTAGCATATTTTTAAAAATAAATATGTTGAATTCCACCTAGGTTTCATTTCTTTGGACATTAATCTAGGTTGCAACTTAAAATGTGCACATTTTATTTTAAATTCGTTAAGCCTAATCCTTTTATTGTTACCTTTAATAAACCCTACTATAAGTCTTAATTCTTCAAGAATAGGTTCAAAAAAGGCAAGACCATCCTTAACAATTAAATTATAAATATGACATGCGGATATGAAAAATATCTTAAAGTGATGGAGAAAGTGATATTTTTAACGTTTCATGGTGGCAGTGTTATTAGATGCATTATCGAAAGATAAACATAAAATTTTACTATTTAGATTATTAATAATTAGCAACTTTAGTGATTGTACCTGCAATAAATTCAACATCATTCCTATGGTTTTCATCATATAAAAAAGTTAAATTTTGTTTTTGAATTGTAAAATTACTATTTATCCAGTGACATATAACGGTTAATAATCATTTCTATTAACAGCACAACCAAGATCGGATGTTAAAGAGACTCTATAAGAAAGATTAAGAAATAGAGTACGTAAATAAAATGCATCTTGTTTTGTAACCTAAAAATATCTTACCTACATATACTCCTAAGGATGCCGAAAAGCATTCAATTATAACCTCTTTGTATGTATAAAATAAATACGAAGAAGAAAAAGTGAAAGGCAAACAACCTATAACTATCATTTTGGCTATTTCTAGGCGGTCATTTGTTTTATTATAATTTTTCATCAATTTACTGGTTTGTGAATTTATTCTATCCTGAGCCGAGCCGGCTCCACTAACACCAGTTGCTTTGTCCCATTCTATGTTATGCTTAGTTTTATAATGTCTAGTCAATGTACTCGTCCCCCTGCATTACCACCCTCCTATGTGTAAATATTTTCTTACAAATAATACATTTAACGGTTTCAATTCCAGGTATATCTTCAAAAAATTTCTATACAACACTATTTTTCTATTAGTTCTAGGAGGTCTAGGAGGACAATTAACAGATTGAGGGGATGGAGAGTTGAGAATCTAATTTCATCATCATCATTATCATCATCATCATCATCATCCTTATAATTAAACTCGTCAAGATTAAATTTACATCCCCTTCTAATTCATTATCTTCTTTTATTCCGTAATTTTCTTGAAACTCTATATAATTAAAATCATTGGCACTATATCCCCACCATATTCATATTCTTATTCGGGTTCACAAAAATACTAAGCTGAGCGACAAGCATACGATTATAATTCCTACTAATATCAAAATCTCTAGTGAAATCAAAACCTATATTTTTATTAATCGAACTACTTTCGGGACACAAATGTTCAATACTTTTACCATTTTCCTTAGTCTATCCATATTAAAAAATTATAATAGTAAAATTAAAAGCACACAAATAATATAATTGTAAATCATAAATAAATTTAAAAACTCAAAAAATAAAAGTAAGAGATGGAACGATTACACCAAATTGCCGATATCAATTGAACACTTGAAAGTTGAAAACTTGGACTTGATCACTTGATGTTGCTAATAATTGCTAAATAACAAATTAAGAAATTAATTGTGAATAATTAAACACTTTTTT
>JBDJHY010287997.1:0-10114 GCA_039654485.1 Withania somnifera
CAATGTCATTAGGAACCCGTGCTCCAAAATTGAGCATAATACGAGCGCAGGAAAAGCATCAAATCAGCTCAAAAAGAATTTACCCTAAAAGGGTCAAAGATTTAATATTTACGGATTTAACGTTGGAATTATGATGTAATATCGATCCTAGGAACAATGTATATACAAATAACGAAGAATTACACGAAAATCAATGGATTATGGATGATTTCGTCACCTCAACTCCTAGGTCATTAATGGTTGGAAACTATGAAAATAAGGAAGAAGAAGAGAAGGAAACTTACCCAAATTTGTGTGGAATCGAAAGGGGATGGTGTGAGGACTTCCTTGACCATGAATTGTCGTTTGGGGGTTTATTTTTGCTCAAGAATGGAACAAAATGAAGTGTGGCTGCTAAAATAATAAAGAGGAATCATGCAAAAAATTTATATGTTGTCAAGCACGATGCATTGCAATCACGTGAGCTAGGCGTGATCACACTTATGGAATTATAAAGCATCGCGACCGCATATAAGGATCACAATCGCGAAGAAGGATTTCCTGGAACACATTGCAATCACGCTTAGGAAAACGTGATCGTGCAGAAGAAAATCTTTGTTCATCGCGATCGTGTTAGGGGGCCGCAATCGCGCTGAAGGCAATACCTGCACCAGTAGCAAGTTTCTGCTACATTTTCATAATATTCAACCCGGGCTTCGGGAATCAAACGGAGTTTAATTTTGACAATCCAATTATGCAAACAACATGGAAACGACATTCCAAACTCAATGGAGTTGACAGAACTTAAATCCGAGGTCGTTTACGCAAAATAACCTCTCAAACCAAAAGTAACCACAAGTGCATTTTTCCACCAACACCTCAAAAATGCAACGACAAGTTTAGAAATTATATCACCACCTCACCTAGCCTAAAATCATCATTTCGAAGCTACTGGAGGCGTCCAAATTCTAATCCGACACTCTGAATATCAAAATACCACTCAAGCTCCTCTTTAGGCTATAAACTTAATTAAAATCCACAATCTCGCCTAACTTGCAAACGAAACCTCCAAAACACAAACTTAAGATCACCATGACTTTGTTTGGTATTCCAGGCTAACGGAATTATCGGAATTAAATTCTAAAGTCGTCTTGAAAGAAAATTGACTTTGGTAAACGAGTACCTAGTTTTAGGATCTAAATAGAAAATTTGAGATATTTCTCAACTGAGTCGTCAGGAATCTGAACTATCAGTCCCGACAAATCATAACTCACTTAGGGAAACTACCAAAATATTCTAGAAGACAAAACGTCACATATTTATCATAAATGACCATGAAGGTCATTTCACTTAACTAATGAGAACTTGATAAAATGAAAGCTAACAGACGATATAAGTCAAAAGATTTATTTTATTTAATAAAATATCAGAGATTTACAATGCTTGGGCCCTCACTAGATTCCATACAAAGTATAATGAATACAAAATATATAAAGGCATGAAATAAAAGAGAAAGACACGAAAAATTATTCGGATCAAGTCCAAATGCTCCAATATGGTCCATAATCCACAAACCCAATGCAAAGGACCCCGATGTCACATGCAAAGAAATAAGAATGAGTTAGGAGTTACCAGTAATAGTAATGCAAATAAATTATCAATAAGATAATTAAGTATGAACAAGTGATTAAATATTAAAATAGAAATGAATTCAACTATGGGCCAAAGCCCAAACTCAATAATATATCCTGAGTGGCCCACTCCAAATATCTATCAATCAAATATAGGCCAATCAACTTTAAAAGTTGAATTTGGCCCAAACACGTGAAGGGGAAACAGAAGGTATGCCTAAAAGGCCCATTTAATCTTATTTCATTTTAAGCCTTTATTCATCAACTAAACGGTTTCCAAGGCAAGCATGTACATATAGAAATATCAACAACTAATGACGTAGTCATGGACACAACTAGGATGTATACAAACTATGATCACTTAAGACAGACTTAATATTCAGTTCTAATCTCAACTTCAGCAAATTTAAATGATCCAGACTACTATGCTGAATTAAGGTATCACATTAAGGGTTATGCATAAGAGATTATCAATTTTTAGTTCATTAACTTAATTAAATAAGCATGCAATAGGTCAATGGGTGAGTATAGACAAGTAAGCAAGTATAAGACTTCTAATTAAATAAATAACATAGTCCAATTGAGTCATTACTAGACAGTCCAATGATCAATCAATATAGGCACATACATAGGCAATACTGAGGATAATTAGCATGTAGGGTAGGTAGGAAATCATTATGAACACAAACTTAAAATAGATTTTATACCATGAACTTAACACTGTTCAGTTAGTCTTATCTCATCCTTAGGCAACTTGTAGTGTTACATTGACGTAAGAATCATGTTAGCGATCTTACATGAAAGATTACTAGTTTTAATTCATTGGCCTAATCAATAAGCATACAGTACAGTGAATAAATATAGAAAAGTAGGCCGGTATCGTTCAGGTAAAAAGTACATAGTCCATCATTATTGCAATATAGTTTACAACTCATTAGGCAATCATGATCAAATATAAACTTAAAGACGACATGGAACCATTTGATTTCCAGTTTTAACTTCAAATTGATATCAAGCAACCATTTACAAGAAACTAACTTATACACGCTACTAAAATAGTCACAAAGCACACAAGAAAAAGAATTACCACATTGTCAATCCAATTATTCAGGAGCACATGCAAGTACAAGGGCATAGCACACAGAAAACAAGATCAAGACTTCAAATAAGAGAGCCTTAACTTTTATTTTACTTTAACAACTTTGAGAAAGATATTTAAATATCTTTTGTTCCTCAGTCCTTTAGAATATCACACCTTTGGACTCCTTATAGATAAGTTGAAACCCATATCAACTCATACTCCTCACCTCAAGCATCCTTGCAAAATAGGTTATTAGGATAGAAAACAAGTATCAAGTTTCCCTAGTTCCCAATTCACAAGTCTACTCCTTGCCTTGCACTCTCAAAGGTCATTATGCATTAATGGTAAGAGGGTGAAGTAAAAATACTAAGCCTTTTGCTTCCTTTTAAAGTAGTTTTGAAAATGAAAAAAGGGCTCCAGAAAGACCATTTAGCAGATAAGACCACACAAGGACAGTTGGTAAAACCAGAATATGGGGTGGACTGAGGGGACTTTAATTTATGATTTTGGGGTATCAAAATGACTATATTAAAGTTATCGTGCAAAAACGGGACTAAAAATGGCATTATTATAGCCTCTCTTTACCCTACTCGTCAATAGGCAACCTTAACACTTTGACCCTTATTTTGGAAATAGTATTGAAAGAAAAAAGGTTTAGGGCCAAAATATTGAGTGAAAACATTTTTCAAATATGGAAAGAGAGCACAGAAATAATGATATCTAGAACATAGAACACCTAATAAGCAAACAGAAATCAAATCCTTTTTAAGATATTAAAGACAACATAAAAGCAAGAATAAGCTCATTTTAGCAAACATGATCAAAACAGCAGGCTAAGACATAATAATCACATAAAACAGTATCAACAGGCATCCTTCAGTAAGACCATTCAAATAACCATCACCAAATGTACAAATCAGCTTATTCAACTATTTATAAACATGTAACATGGCCTAGATGGTTCTCCTAAATGGAAAATAATTCAAATAAATACACTCAGATTTTACCTCTCTTAAACCAATTTTAGCTTAAAATACAACTAAGAATGAACCAAGATACTGTCACAGCAAGAACCACCAAATTCAAGCCTAAACAGTGCACTAAACAATGTTAATCCTCACAAATACTAATATATTACTAAATATTCTTTGGATTCCCAAAACCCTAACTGGATTCTTAGTAGATAACTGTGTAATCGATATTCTCTATGTATGCTTTGTATATCTTTACTTCTCTCTCTGTTATCCTTGCAAAATAAAAGGGGGCAACAGGGTATAAATAAGGAATGGAAGATTCCCTCCAAGTCGGTTCTAGGGTAAAAAACCCCGGAAACAATCAAACCAAGATCATCCCAACCTAAATTCAAAATCGAAAAGACCTCCACCCTTCAAAGATTTTGCATTTTGAAATCAAATCGGGCAAAGGGGGTAAGGGGAGTGCCATCAGCTAATCATTGGTTCCTAATAGTGTATGAAATTGTACAAAGAGAGCATAGAAAATCATACCTCAACCATAAAGGATCGAAGCCTTGACACGGCACAGTATGAAGGTACAATGGCCAAAAAATCACAAGCTAGTGTTGTGACACGGAGGCACATAGGACAAAAAGAGAAAACATCTCAAAGCTTCAGGAACAACAAGAATAATCGAGAAACAAGAGCATCCACTTGAGAGAGTCGGGTTAAAGGGGAAGAGATTTAGGAATTTTGAGCGTCTGAGTGTTACGGGTGTTTTAGGGAAAAGGAGTGACGGGATTTTCCTGAGTCATCGGTGCTTTTGGGTTTGGTTGGGGATTAAAAAGAAATAGGCATTGGGCTCGGGCAGAAAGAAAGGGGAACCGAGTCCATCTTTACACTCAGGTTTAATTTTGCTTCTCTTGTCTCTTTATTTCTCTTGTTATTGAGGCTGTAGTTTGTTACAACCACATGCCCCAAAATACAACTGACTCTAACCAAAACTCGCACTTTGAGAAGTTGGCATAAAGTCGCTGGCTCCCAGAGTCATTAGAACTATCCTCAGATGTTTCTAATGCTCCTCTCAGCTACGCAAGTATACCAATATATATTCTATAAACACAAACACAAAAGAATCCAAATAAGATTAGAATAATCAAGTCATCAGATCCATGAATGCTTTTGGAGCATTAGTCAACACGAAAGACATAATAAAAAACTCATAATTCCCATACTGCGTCCTAAATGCTATCTTTGATCCTCAATGGATGGTACTCATATCTCAAATCAATCTTCAAAAACATTGTGACACAGTGAAGCTGATCAACTAAATCATCAATGTGAGGAAAAAGATACTTATTCTCGATAGCAACCCTTTTTAGCTACCTATAATTAATACACATATGCATGGTACCATCCTTTTTATTCAAAAACAAACTGGAGCATGTAAAAAAGATACACTAGGAAGGATGAACCCTCTGGCAAGCAAATCTTGTAGCTGAATATTTAGATTCAGGAGCTCTACTATAGCTATATGATAAGGAGCTGTAGAATTGGCCTATGACCAGATCAACCTCAATAGCAAAGTCAATGTCCTATTCGGTTGGGAGGCCGAGAAAATCATCAGGTAAAATATCAATAAAATAATATATCAACAAAATAATAGACAATAGGCACTGAATCCGAGGATAGAGGATCAACACTGACATCACGAATATGAGATAAATAAGCAAGGCATCCTCTAGCTACGAGCCTACAGGCTTAGAGATAAGCAAAACCCTAAATAGGGAGCGGCTAACAGGACCCTACCACACTACCAGGGGTATGCCAGGCACAACTAAGGTAATGGTCTTGGAATGACAATCCAAAACTGCATGATGAGGAGATAACCAGTCCATGCCCAATATAACATCAAAATCAACTCAATCCAACATAATTAAGTTGACCTGTGTATCATCCTCACAATCAAAATACACAACCTATAAAGACAATCCACCACTAAAGACTCGCCTATGGGAGTACCTACTCTTAGGGGCACTGGTAAAGGCTCACAAGTCATACCCAATCGATATGCAAAACTACACAGAGACATAAGACAAACTAGATCCAAGATCAAATACGTCGAAGACCTACTAATAACTGCATGGGAGGCCTCTGCATATGCCCTATATAGAATAGCATATAACCAATGGCGTCCACCGCTAGGATAATCACCCTCATTTCCCTTTTACCCTACCCCGATGTCCCCTTCCCCAGCTGCTGATGGGACACTTCTAATCAATTGTTAAATTATCTGTAGTGGTTGGGTTGGCAAGTCTTTTAGCTGCATAGCCCCAAATCGGGGTCAATCTCTAGACAAATGACCAATCTCACCATAGTAAAGGCAACCCTCCAAAGCTCTGTCTCTATTTGCACAGGCAGTCCCTAGCATATTGTTTGAGATCACCAAACATATAGAATCCTTCTCAACCTCTTGTACGACTTTTAAATGCACCTGTATGGCAAACCCATCCCTGAGAACCCAAAGATAATCCCCTGGAAGGCTGGCTAACCTGGATGAAATTGGCTTTATCAGCTGACTATAATGAATCCTGAGCGAGTTGGCTGGTCTGACCCTACTAATACCTATGTTGGTGATGTTGTAAACCCCTTCTATCACAATATATACCTACTGATCGGTGTATGAAAAGCTGCCCTAATAAAGCTGACTATTATCACTGCTTCCTTAAGTCTCGCGATGGTACTCCTCCATGATATAGGCATAGACAGTATGTCCCAAAACTACCACCCCTCTACAACCATCCACTCCACATCCATGCAAAGATGTAATCTCAACCCACTAGCAAAGTGGTAGATATGTTCCTTCTTTGAAGGTAAAAGGTTGCACCATGTCTAAAAAACTCAATAAATCGAGCCTCATACTTTGTCAAGGTTATAGACCATTGCTATAGGCTATAAAACTAGGCTCAAAGCGTCTCTCACACACTCCTCAGAACATACTTGGACAAGAAGACCTCTATGAGCTACTACCAACTCAACTAAGGGGACCCTGATGGTTTGATATCTCTATATCCACCACTACTTAAATGGATCCTCTAACTAATATACTACAAAATCAACTCTATGCATGTCAAATTAAGGTTTTGCAACCTTTCCTCACATGTAACTAAAAACCTATAAGGGTACAGACTTGCTGTTCGTGAAAACCTCGGTAGAGCTAAACAGAGGAAGTGGTCTAATATCTTCCTCTCCTCTGGTGACATGACGGTCCGGGCCATCATAAGATAAGGGGTCATTGGTCTTTACTAAACTAGTGTTAGGGCACTTGCTAGCATTTGTTGCGCTGGTGGTGCTGTTGGGATCAGGTGAGTAGGTGAAGCCTTTACCACTGGCTATATTGGTGGGGATGTTGGAGCTAGATAAACTAGGAGATCCTGGGCACCGCGTTCAACTCCCTAAGCCTATGACTCACCTATATCTGATGGCATCCCTCTAAACATCACTAGCATCTACAAAAGCATATCCCAAATATTTGTAAGAGGCAGACGAATGAACTACAGATAAAGCATTGGTATACTAGAGTCTAGCCGGTGGTGCTGAAATTGGATGTATTGTAATCAACTATGTTTCTCCTGTTGCTCCCTTCTGACCCCCAGGTAGGGCATCTTGCTATTTTTTTAACCATTTAGGAGGACCATTTTTCTAGGTACTCCATCCATCTCAGCAGGAGTAATATGTATTACGAATTGAACATTACTGGTGGGATATGATAAGTAGTGACATTGTAGATTTTATGTCCCGATGCTCAAAATATAAGTAGGTGAAGTTTGAGCATCGAAGGCCAAGTGAATGTGTATTACTATGGACTTTATTTATGGTCTTCCCTGTACTTCCAGGAGTCATGGTTGCATTTAGCCCATCGTGGATCAACTAAGAAACTCTATCCATAACCCGTAAGCCCTAGGATGAAAACCTGGCTCTGATACCATTATGTCATGACCCAAACTCGAGCCATGGAGGCACCTAAAAAACCATGTTGATGTTCTAATTTCAATGAATGACAATAAAATTACAGGACTCATAGAAGAAGTCGACTAAAGGACTTTCGATCAAAATAAATAGAAGTCATATCCATATTATCAAAAAGTTATCTTCAAATTACAAGTAGCTGAACATAAAAGATGCATCTTGAAAAGAGTTTTAACTTTAGAAGTTGCTGGAAATTAATAATATTCACAAGTTACTAAAGATGGATGCCTTTATGAAGAAAGTGATCTTGCTGTAATCGATGCTCCAACTGCTAAAGAATAATGAGTCATTAAATGATTCTCCTTATTCTTGGAAAAATTCCATTGTCTTGAACTTTTTTCGAGGATAAAATCCCCTGGGTTGTTCCAATGGTTAGTCTCTTACCTATATATATAAAGAACTAGTCTTCAAGATGATAGACATGTTCTATAAGTCCTCTACCATGTGTGTTATTTGCTCTACTTTTAACAAGCATTATATTACTTAGTATTTTACTATGTAAACAAAAAAAAAAAGAGGAGAAAAATCTTGGTGAGTCATACCATCAAAACAGTCGAGTGAAAATAAGAGAAGAGTATGGACTAAATTTTGTTTAAAACTCATCAAAATTGTAATTGTTCAAATTCTCAAAAGTATAGTGGAACCATATTGCAACCTAAGGGTACTGGATTGAGGCTCACATTAAGCACCAACCAGTATAAAAATATTGTATGTGCATTCTCTTTCTACACTTTACTTAAATTGTTGTTCATTAATCTAGAATCACGGTCGATCGAGTCTGTGTGATAGACTACTAAGGGAAGAAAAATTTTCAATTCACCTCCCATTTTGCACTTTCAATTGGTATTAGAGAAGGTCTCGCATTTATTTCTTAACACAAGTGAGTAAACATCATGGCTCAACATATTGCAGGAGATCTATTTGAAGAAGGAACTTTTTGATAAATACCTCTTTATTTAAATGGAAACCATTTTTCACATTGGAAAAAAGGATGGAAAATGTTATCAAGTCATATGATGTCAAAGTTTGGAGAGTAATAAATATAGGTGACTTTCCAGTTCGTTCTCAAAGATAAATGATGATGGAGCTAGAATTGAAGTTATTCCATCACTAGAGAATTACACATAAAAATAAATATAGATTATTCAAATGAACTCTAAGGCACAGAACATTCTATATAACTCCATTGGCGAAGAAGAATATGAAAAAATATCTAGTTGTGAAACTTCAAAGGAATTATGGGATAAATTTAAAGTAACTTATGAAGGAACTGATAAAGTCAAATAGACCATCATGAGCTTGTTGGTCTATCACTATAAACTATTTCAAATAAAGGAAGGAGAAACTTTTAAAGCTATGTTTTCAAGGTTTAACAAAATTATTAAAGATCTCAAAGCTGCAAGAAAGATATATCCTGTGGCTGATCAGATCTCTCGATTCTCAAAAGTCTTCCTATGCAATGGCATGCAAAAGTCATTGCCGTTGAGAGCATTTATATAAATAAACTCACCTATGATAAATTAGGTGACTAATTTTCCATTGAAAAGGCCCATCTCAATAAAAAGGTTCAGTAAGAAAATAAAATAAGTAGTTTCTTTCAAATCAACTAAGATTCTATTGATGATGAAAATGATATTGGAGATGAAGAAATTGCTCTCATCACTAAATATATTGTAAATAAACTATGACAAGCAATAACGAGTAGAAGAAATATATCAAGTCATTCCAAAAATAAGTACAATTCTGAGAAATCTAAAAATGATGGAAAATGTTATAGATGTGGGAGAAATGGATATATTGTTGCTAATTATTGAAGAAGACCATCCAAAAGATACTCTAAAAACAATGTGTTAAATAGTTGGAGTGATAAAGACAACTTAGAAATGAACATGATAATTCTTCAAATGTCTATTTCATGGTCGTTGTTGAAACCAGTGAGGAGTATCTTAACAAAAAATCAAAAGGAAAGTGATATCTTGATAGTGCCCGTTAAAATCATATGACTATAAATAAGTCTTTATTCAAAGATGTTGCTGACTATGATGTAGGATCTATTCGATTAACTCAAAAGGAACAGTCATTGGTATAGGTACTATATGCTTTAATAAATCATGTGAGATCACAAATGTCTACTTTGTACGGGGACTGAAGTATAACATATTAAGTATTAGTCAACTTGGGGACTGAAGTATAACATATTAATTATCAGTCAACTTAGTAACTCAAATCTTGAAGTAAGATTTAGGAAGAATGGATGTCTTATAGAAGACTTATCTAGAAAATATCCTCTACCTAGAAGTGTCTACATATTCGATCCTATAAGAAACTCTGATCTTCATATATATTTTGTATCCATCTCTAAAGACTCTTGGCACTGGCACAAGAAATTAGGACATGTAAGTATTCTCCTCATAGAAAAACTTATCAAAAATAAGCTTGTT
>JBDJHY010288029.1:0-10114 GCA_039654485.1 Withania somnifera
ATGCTTTGACAAGCGAAATAGTATATCTTTTCCATGGCTTTTTTACTTCCATTATGTCTTTTGCAGATTTTTTTGAAATGTTTTTTGTTTGAACCGAGTGCTAATAGAAAACAATTTCTCGAACTCTTATAGTAAGCTAAAAATCTGCATGCATTTTAACCTTTTTCAAATCAGACTTATAAACTTATATTGAATATATTATTATTATTATTATTGTTATTATTGTTGTTATTATTGTTATCATTTAATTTGTCAAATAATCAGAAACATGATGATGGAAAAATTCAGGTAACAAAATATGCCTTGTTGGAGACAATCAAAGAAGCAACCCCAGAAATGTGGAGCGTTGACATGAAAAATGCGTGGGGAGAGGCCTATGATCAACTAGTTAGAGCTATCAAGACCGAGATGAAGTAGCCTTCTGGCCTCCTGCAATGCCTCAAAGTCCAATAAAAATCTTCCACATGCATTTGTATTACAATAACATACCCAATATAAATTTATAATCTTATATTTTTATTTTTTATAAAAATAAAAAAATTATTTTCGATATACTCTTTGCTCGAAATTTCCTTATATTTCCTAAAAAGTTTTATCAACACCAATTTGGTGTCTTATGTCTTTTATATATACCTACGGATTATATTTTTGTCATTTTTATATGCACGTCTATTACATTTCTTTTTCTTAAAGGGAAAGCTTGTTATCGAACTTAATTAGGCGATGTCATAATTAGTATCATCTTGGTAGTATTAATAAGAAATTTGATGCGTTTGTATGGGAGGTTTGGTGTATGAATTTAACTTTTACACATGCATCAATGATATTAATTTGAAAGTTGAGCAAGTATGAAATAACCTTCTATATATAATAAGTATATGTAAATTTCTTTTAACTATCAACGCACCTAAGATAATTCCTTAATTAGGTGTATATCTATGAATTAGGTGACTTTTTGTGCTTCAGCAATAAATATGCTATGCTAGAACACCGACTTATTACCCGAAAAAATCAATACACCAATAATTAGGTGAAATTTCATAAATGAGTTATAAAATGGTGATATGTATACATATTTTATTTTTATCTTGATAGATAGATATGTTATTTTAAATAAATTCTGAATTTAAATAAATGTATTATAAAAATAACTACACAATAGACCATACTAAACAAGAAACAATAACTAAGTATAGTCTCATTTAACTCTTTCGAATTCGTTAGGATTTTTTACCGCGTTCGAGATCTTTCCTTTCTTTCACTCCACCTCAAAGAGTAATTAAGATTAATTTAGACAGGTTTTCATGTTCCAATTAAATACTATTCATTTTTTATTCTCAAAAAATAAGATCAACCTTTCATATCCGGATTCAGTTGTGAATTATATATATAAAAAAACAATTTTTTTTTATTGCTTAATCCCTTTTCCCCTCATTCTTCAAGAATAAAGATAATCGATTTCAAATTTGAATTTGTTCATTTGAAATCTAGGTTATTCTACCTCATAATTATTTAATATAATATTTTCCCTCTCTTTTCTTTATATCATTACTTAAGTCACATAGGTTTAATTTATAGAATTTCACTCATTTTTTCATTGAGCGAAAGGTCAAAATAAATTAGACTGATAAAAGTAATATGTGAGATCTTTGAATTTTCCCCCTTCCTCAATAGCGGAAAGCACAAGTACAATAAGTAAAGTATAAAGGTATATCAGTATTAGTGTAACAATGGTCAACAAATGTATAGCAGAAAAACAATGGTCAACAAATTCCCAAAACACAGTATCAGTGTAACAAAATAGAACCTCTAAGAATAGAAAATAAAACTAAAAGTCTTATATAAATGTATCTCTGAAAGTATAAGGCTACCAAGCTACCCATACTGACCGCCTTCCGGCTCAAGGCATCATCCACGACGTTTGCCTTGCCCGGATGATAGAGAATGAAAATATCATAGTCCTTCAGTAAATCGATCCATCTCCGCTGCCTAAAGTTTAACTCCCTCTGGCTTATAATATATTGAAGGCTACGATGGTCACTAAATATCTCACACTGAACCCCATGTAAGTAATATCTCCAAACCTTGAGCGCAAACACTGCCGCCGCCGACTCCAAGTAGAGAGTGGGGTAGTTACACTCGTGCTCCTTCAGCTTCATCGAGGCATTAGAACGCAACCCAGACCATAACCCAGACCAACACCGGAAGCATCACAATATACCGAGAAGCTCTAACCCTCAACTAGCAAGGTCAAAATTGACTTTGAAGTCAACAACTCTTTGAGCCTCGAAAAGCTCAACCCACACTCCTCAGACCACTGAAAGACCACATCCTTCCTAGTCAACTTAGTCAAGGGCATCGCAGTCGATAAAAACCCCTCTATAAAATACTGATAGTAACCAGCTAAACTAACAAAATATGAATCTCTATAACAGAGGTCGGCCTCGGCCAATCACACACTGCCCAGTTGGATCAACTTTAATCCCTGTCTTAGACACCACTTGCCCTAAGAATGCAACGGACTCCAACCAAAACTCACACTTTGAGAACTTGGCATAAAGTCTGTGTTCACTTAGTGTCTGAAAGATCAACCTCAAAATGCTTTTCATGATCAGACTTACTCCACGAATACACAAAGATATCATCAATAAACACGATCACAAAAAAATTCAAGTAAGGCTTAACCACCCTATGCATCAAGTCCGTAAATACTGCCGGAGTATTAGTCAAACTGAAAGACATGACCAAGAACTCATAATGACTGTAAGGAGTCTAAAATGCTGTCTTCGAAATAGCCTTTATCCGAATCCTCAACTGGTGATACCCAGACCTCAAGTCTATCTTAGAGAACAACACCGCTCCCTGAAGCTGATCAAATAAATCATTAATCCTTGACATAGGATATCTACTATTACTGTAACTTTGTCCAACTACCGATAGTCAATACACATAGGCATAGTACTATCATTCCTTTTAAAAAACTGAACTGGCACCCCACGGAGAAAAAACTAGAGCGAACAAAACCCTTATCTAATAAATCTTGGAGCTGAACCTTCAGTTCTCTCAACTCTGCAGGAGCCGTACGATAAGGAGCAACAGAAATGGGCTTAGTGCCCGACTTTTAATCAATAGTAAAATCAATATCTCGCTCTGGTGGTAGGCTTGGTAGGTCGGTCGAAACAAACTCCTGTGTAGAGTGTCGGCTCGAACGTCACGAACTTATGCCAAATAAGCCAAACATCCTTTCCATACCAACCTCCTAGCCTGAAGGCAAGAGATAAACCTTGTCAGTGCGCGACTACTAGAACCCTGCAACAAATCAGGGATGAACCAGATACAACTAAGGTAACAGTCTTAGCATAACAATCCAAAATTGCATGGTGAGGGGATAAAAAATCCATGCGCAGTATAATATCAAAGTCTACCATATCTAATGGCATCAAGTCTGCCCAAGGATCCAGCCCACTAACAAAAATCATACATTACCTGATCACCCGACCCACTATTAAAGAATCCCCTACAGGGGTAGCAACACGTATAGATACTGATAGTATCTCACTAGGCAACCTCAAACTAAGTGCAAAATAAGTAGACACATAAGAGCAAGTGGATAGGGGTCAAACAAGGACGACACAAGTATAAAACACACAGAAATCAAACCTGTAATAACAACGTCTGAGGCTTCAGCGCCGGCCTGGATGGAGTAACATATTATTGGCAATGACCGCCATGACAATAAGTACCGCGACCACCACCCCTACTATGTTGGCCACCACCACGATAACCAACTTATGCCCTACCTTTAACCGATGGAGGCACTGACCTCAAAGGCTGTACAAACTAAAGAGAAAGCTGAGTAGTTCCTCTCTAAGGACAAGATCTGACATAGTGGCCCATAATGCCATGCTTAAAACAAGGCCTTGATAGAATACTCTACCAGGAACCTCTGCAAGAATTCGTCTAAATACCATTGAGCAGATCTAGATCCTAGAGAAAATAGAGCTAGAGGAGGTAAAGAAATCTATAATGAAGCCTGCAATAGCCTGCTGGATTGACCTTGTACGTGATGAAATTGTCTATGGCCCCCAGAACGGACCCACTATATCTTTCCTGTTGTCGCTGCCTCTTTTTATAGCCCAGCCGCTGCTCGTGATGAAGAATCTCACAAGTACGAGCATGATCAACTATGGCCTAGAATGGTCAGCCATCAGAAACCAATAATGCCACTGACTCTCATAGTCTATCCCGCAACCCATTAGCAAACTTGCGAACCTGTTTTGCCTCTATAGGAATAAGTTCTACCCCATAGAAAGACAATTGGTGGAAATTGGCCTCATGCTCTGGCACTGACATAGAACCTTGTTCAAGCTTGTTGAACTCTTCTCTCAAACATTCCCCCTCGGCCCTCAAAACAAACTTCCTCATAAACACCTCTTAGAACTCAGCACATGTCAACTGGAATGAACCCGATGATCTGTAAGCAATAAAAGCTCTCCACCACTGCTTGGCTGCGCCATACATCTAGTAAGCAGTGAAAGCCACTCCATAGGTCTTCAGGATACCCATGTTACCCAGTCTCTCTTCACACTCCTTGATATACTCATGAGCATTTTCCTCCGGAACTCCAGTAAACCGAGGGGGGTCTAATCTCAAAAACCTCGATAGGAGCTTCTGCTCCAAATCTGTCATAGCTACCTGTTGCTCATCTTCTGGAACAACCATTGGTACCGAAAGAACTTGAGAAGGTGCAGGAACAACTACTAGTGTCACAGGCTGCACTGGCTGCATCGGCTGAACTGGTGGACTTGGCTACACTTGAGAAACTGTAGTTGTAGGTTGTAGTACTGGAACAATTGTATGTGTCCCATAGGTAGGGGGACCACCATAAACACTGAACAACTGCCACAAGATGTTATAGATATTTGGAGAAGGTACTGCAATTGGCACTGAAAAATGTACTGCAATAGGTGTTGCAGCAGGTGCTACAGCTGGTGCTACAAGCACTGTTAGAATCTTAGATATAGCAGCAGGAGTAGGTAATTTCGCAGGTGCTCTGGCAAGAGTCCTGACTGTCTTCTTAGCTGCTGATGAACGTGTACGAGGCATCTGTGAAAGAGTGATGACAATGAGTGAGGACTTTCAAGAAACCATAAAAAATGTACTCACGATATAGGATCCAAAAGAAGGAGTTACTTTCCTACATGCCACTATAGCCTCCCAAAGATAAGCCACAGACATCTCCATGTGGATCTATAGGACTCTACTAGACATTAGTTCTGTACACTGACACCAAAGAGGGATCTGATACCAATTTGACACAACCCAATTCCTTCAATCATGATGAAACCTACTATACCAGTAGTAGGAGAACCAACCTTGTAACCGAAGCCAAAGAGGGGGGCTATTACATCAATAACGAAAAGCATAAGTACAATAAATAAAATATAAAGAAAAGGAAAAGTACTTAATGTAGTGGAATTATAACGAGTCAATGACTTCTCAAAACCTGGTATCAGTGTAACAAAATAGAACTTCTAAGAACAGGACATAAAACCAAAAGTCTAATATAAATGTATCTTCAAAAGTACAAGGAGACCAATCCAAATATAAGGAGAAGCAGGAACAGCTGGACGCTAAGCTCACCCTGAATCTCTGAAGTTAGTATCAACAAGCATGAACAATAAACCGTAACCAATGTCGGCCATTAGTACTCGAATTTGCACCAGGGAACAAGTGTAGTATAAGTACAAGTCGCGAAGCAACCTGTACACAGTAGGCTTTAAGGGCCCATTAGGCACATAAAAATAATAAAAGTAGTTAATAACGGAATACAATAAAGTAGGGTCACAAAAACAAATAGTACATCATGGAAGATAGCTACTCAGATAAGATTCAAGAACAAGTAAAACAGGTAATCGATAGCTAAATCACATAATAGGTTTTCAAGCAATAAGGAAGGACGTACCCGAAATCCTTACAAAAATTATGTGAATAATAACAATAATTAATCAAGAGTCAATAGAAGTCAGGAAGAGAACATGGATGGTATATCGGTAACATCAAGTAAAGAAAGGATGAATAATTAAAAGGTATCTACCACAATTATCCCACATAACCAGAAAGTCTCAAAAGGGACACTACAATAACTAAATAGTAAAACAATAATATAATAGATAAATTAAACACAGAAGTCACGCTCACCCATAGGCCTTACATCTCATCCAGGGGTACACTGAGGAAGACAAATATAGAAAAGTAAATACACTCACATGAAGTAACCGGTCCTGTGTATGCTTCTCCTCCGATACCCATAGGCCCAGTAGGGAGAATCCATGGAACGCTAATCTTACTTTTTGTATATCTCTACTCCATCCTATACCCTTCCTTCGCATCGCTGTAGCCCAGAGGCAAGGTCTATGGAGGTACGCCCACCATGTACAATCTCTGACGTCATCAACATCTCACATCCCAAGTCACAAAGCCTCAAGAGTCTTACAGTTTGGCATCCAATGCTTCATAACAATAATATCATCAAGCTGTACTCGATAAGTCATGACGCTAATGCCTCAATATGGTGGTATTACCAATATCCTCAATGGAACAGGTATCATCAAAGTCTCTAAGCTAATAGGTGTGGTAAGTGTCGAAAAGTTATACACACTGCCGTACGATGAAGGATTAAAGGATCAGTGTCTGTGCTCTTTGCCAAACATAGTTGGACTTAAGTTATAACATTAATTAGTCAAATGATATTTCTCTGTGCCAGGGTGTGAAACCTAGACTAAAATAAATAAAAATAGTAATACCAAGTGTTTGATACACTACTGAGTCTAAAACATTAAAAGATCCTTTTAACTTATATTATTATCAAAATATTTCAAGTTATAGTTTGTTATGTCATTATACATCATTATCCTTATTAACAGTATCTAGTCTCCACGATATCAAAATCAAGTGGTGATACGGGACCTAACCCTACTGTATTCTCAACACGGAGCCTGTGGCTCAACCTCTTGTAGAATGAAAGCACAATACATAATATACATAGCCAACCTATGCCTTGCACAGGCGCATCTAAGCTACAACTAGAAACATAATACAACAACCCAAACCCAAGGGAAAAACCCAAAACCAACCCACGCATCAACGTTATACTATTTTCGGAGTCGCTCTAAAGCCATCACAAGGCTAATTCTAAGTCATGGGCGTCGTATCTCACCGAACTCCAACATAGGAAACAAGCGGGGAATGAAATGAAGAAGATGTCCAAGTACACGGTGACAACTTAGAAAACCCAGCCCACGGATGTAATTTAGTACATTATGAAATCTATATACCCAGAGATTGCCTCATTGATCCTACCTGTCATTCGACGAACAAAAGCTGCAAATCTCAAATAATACTCTGACTAATATCATCCGGTTTTCAACGATTCTAAAACTTATAAATTAACAGTCTTGGGATCAATACAAGTCTAGCGATATAAATTACGCTACGTTCCAAATCGAGCCTAAGATGGGTTTGGGGTCCCGCTTGTCGGAATAAAAAATAAACTCCACCACGGGGTTCCTAGAAACACCAGGAACTTGTGCTTCAAAAATGAGCACAATTCAGGCAAGGGAAGACCCTTGAACAGTACGAGAAAATTGAGCAGAAAGGGGGATTAAAGATTTGATCTTTCATGGATTTAAACAATGAAATTTGAAAGGAAAAATTACTACAAAGTAAAGTAGCCCAATGAACAAGAAATAACTTCGAATACAATTGATGAAATCAAGAATTCACGAGTAGGGCATCAATGGAGGAAAATCCTCGAATTTTGTGGAATTAAACGGATGAAATTACTTATTAAGAGTGAGGAAGATGTAAGGAGTATCCAAGAAACTTTTCTACGAAGTCTGGGGATGTTTTAAGGAAAATCAAATCAGATTGAGGGAGAAAAGAGAGAAGACGTTGAGAGAATAATGAACCAAAATGAGCTAGGAACTGATGAAATAATTCTAAGATGCCGATTTATCGGCCAATTGTGCCAATAAATCAACATTCTCCTGTACACTGGCAATTTGGGAGGATGCTGATTAATCAAAAAAATATCGATAAATCAACATTCCTTGAATTAGAAACACCACTGTAGATGTTGATTTATTTGTTATTTGATAGATAAGTCGACATCTTCTGATGACTACCAACATAAGGGAAGCTACCAATCTATTGATAAAAATGACCGATTTATCGACACCTACCGATTTATCAACACTCTAATCGATAAATCGGCCTATTCTTGCACAAGCAATATATCTATTTCTAAATTTTCAACAAGGGGTTTGAAAATGAAATGGAGTCCAATTTTGGCAAATCAAATATGCATCTTGCCTAAAAAACGCATTCCAGACTCAATAATATCAACAAAAAGACCGACCAAGGTCGTTTGAGAAAAATGACCCCCGAAACCAAGAAATATCAAATTTACACTAATCCACCAAAGTAATAAAAATTACACCGGGCACTCCAAGAAACACACCAACACTCTTACTAGCCTAAATTAGCCATTTCGAAGATGATAAAAGTGTTTGAATTTCATTCTGACACTCCGAACACTAAAAGACCACCCAAACTTCAAATTAAGCCTTAAATGAACTTAAAAATCACAATTTAACACAAACTCAAAAGGAAAAACCCGAACCATGAACTTAAGGTCTATCTAGACTTTGTTTAGTATTTCAAAGCTAACAGAACTTTTGGAACTTAATCTAGGGCTCTTCTTAAAGGAAAGTTAATCCTCGTCAACGAGTACTTCGTTTTAGGCTCTAAAACAGACAATTTGAGATAAATATCAACTGAGAAGCCAAGGAACCAGACTACTGTCCTAGCAAGTCATAAATGACTTCGACAGCTACTGGAAAGATCTTGAATGCAAAACATCACGTAATTCTCATAAATGACCATGAGGGTGATTACAGGATCTGATATAGAATCACCACAAAATCTCAAAGGCCCTATACAGATAAAATAAATACATCTTCAGGTCCTCATACGTCATAATAGAAACTAGAGGCTGAGGTTGAACTGGTGGTACCTCTGGAATAGGTTGTGGAGGAGGAACTATGGCTGCCACTGGTTAGGCTAAACAGGAGGAGTTAGGGCACCATGTGTCACTCCCTAAGATAAAATTTAGCCCTCATCAGTGGGTGCTCTACCAAGTTGGTGGCATCTACATTGGAGGTGGCATCTGCATTGGAGGTAATTATGTAGGTGCAGGATCGGGTTAAGCAAATCTCGCCCAACCTGGCCCACAACCTCTAGGTATACCCGGTCTCCTAACTGGAACTCTCTATGGAGTCGCAGGAGCATTATCACCCCCGACAGGACTCATGCAAGCCAACTGTGAAGGAATAAAACCAAAGTGAGTAACAAGGAAACCATTGGAAACTTCACACAAAATAGTCAACGAAAGCCATCCCTATCAAAGAGTCCTGTAGCCTCCCAAAGATAAGATACACACACATATATATATATTGATCTACAAGACTGTATCAGATACCCGCTCCTATAACCAAAGACACTAGTGAACCTAGAGATCTGATACCACTCTGTCACAACTCAAAATCTGATTTGTGATGACATCTACATCCCAACTATAGAAAAGACTAAACTCATCCATATGCATAAAGCGATGGGCCTTACAAAGAATAAAAGAAAATGAGAAGGGAGATGAAGAGAATAGATAAGAGAAGAACACAAAAATACATAAGAGAAGATAACTTCCTAGAATCTAGCATCATGGTTGCAAAGCATATATATACAAATACAACACCTACAGATCAAGACTACAAGCAAGCTATCCATGATTCAAAACGGATAACTCTAATGATAGAAGGAGAACTGGTCACTAAGAACGCCAACTACTAGCTGTATCTCCTGAAATAGCTCTGGTCTATCTCACACATTATCACTCCATATGTTGACTCATACTAGGAACTGCATCACAAAAGATGCAAAAGTGTAATCACCCTCATGGTCATTTATAATAATTCAGCGACGTCTTGCATCGTAGAGCGTTTCAGCAGTTGCCCCAAGTCATTTATGACTTGCTGGGACTGATAGTACGGATCCC
>JBDJHY010288040.1:0-19578 GCA_039654485.1 Withania somnifera
TCATCTCCACTCTTAATCAAGACATAGACCTAAATCCTTTTATAACTTAATCGAGAGAGTCAATTAATTACAAGTCCCTGTGGGTTCGATATCAGGCTCGCAAGAGTCACTATATTACTTGTACGATCGCGTACACTTGCGTGTGCGTTTGGATGCAACAATTACCTCCTTCCTTTTATAGATGACATGTTTGACCAGTTGTAGGATAATGCAGTATTTCTAAGATTAAATTAATGTTTGGGTGTCATCATTTGAAGTTAAGGGATTTGGATATCCCTAAGACAGGTTTTAGAACCCCGTTATGGTCACTATTAGTTTTTAGTTATGCCATTTGTTTTGAGTAATTCCCTAACCACATTCATTGAGTTGATAAATGAAATATTTTGTCCTTATATTAATTCATTCGTTATTATGTTTATTAGTTATATATCAGTGTATTTTAGGAACAATGCAGACCATGTCCAGGATTTTAGGATTCTGGTTCAAAGGCTGAGAGAGGATAAGTTATATGCATAATTTTTGAAATGTGAGTTCTGTGTTAGTTCTATGAAATTCTTGGTACATGTGGTGTCCAAAGAAGGTATATGGTCGATCTGGCTAGGATTGAGGAAATTAAAGGTTGGACTAGACCTACTTCTCCTACTGATATTCATAGTTTTGTTTTGGTTTGGCTTGCTACTATCATAGATTTGTTTAGGGCGTTAGCCTTTTTTATTTATTGACTTTGAAGACTATAACTTTCTGGTGGTTTAATGACTATGAGGAGAGCTTCATAAGGCTTAAGGATTATTAACTTCAACTCTTATTTTGACTTTACCTATTGAGGGTGCCCCTTTTATCATGTATTATGATGTTTCTGTAATTGAATTGGGTGGAGTTTGATGCAAAATAGGAAAGTGATAGCTTATTCTTTAAGGAAGTTGAAGAATTATGAGAAGAATTATCCTATCCATGAATTATACTTGGTACCCATTGTGTTTTTCTCAAGTTGTGGTGTCACTACTTGTATTGGGTTCATTATAAGGTCTTCACTGATCATAGGAGCCTTTAGAATATTTTTCCCAAGAGGGATCTTAATTTGAGAAAATAATAGTGGATTGAATCATTGAAAGATTATGACATGAATGTTGTTACCATCTTGGTAGAGATTATGTGATGGTTGGTGGTTTGAGTAGAAAATTAGATAGTATGGGTAATCTTTTGTTTGATTCTCATGATGAAGCAATCTTTTGATAAAGATGTTCAGAATCTAGATAATAGGCTTGTTGTTAAAATAATTTAGATGATGGTAGAACTCTTGTTTTTGTGGAGTCTCGTGCTTCTTTGATGGAACATATTAAAGAAAAGTAGTTTGAAGATGGAGATTATGTACTATTAGAGATAAAGTGATGAGAGGAGAAGAAAAGGAGAAATACTTGATTTTAATGGTGTTTTGCTGATTGGTTGTAGGAGTTTTATGTCAAATATGGGTGATTTTATTAAATTGATCCTAGAGGAGGCATTATTTTAGATATTCCATTCACTTAAAGTAGAGAAAATGTGTCATGACTTGAACTAGCACTATAGGTGGCGTGGTTTGAAGAGGGATATAATTGAGTTTGTGTCTAGGTGCCTAAATTGTCAGCAGATCAAGTTTGAGCATCAGTGATCTGGTCAACTATCCTAGAGGATGCCCATTCATTTCTGGAAGTAGGATAATATCATCGTGGATTTTCTAGTGGGTTTCTTACCACAATTGGTGGTTATGACTTTATTTGGGTGTTTTTGATAGGTTGAATAAGTCTGCTCACTTCATTCTATTCAAAATAGATTATAAAGTTGAGAAATTGGCTGAGATTATTAGTCAATTTTTTCATTTGCATGGTGTTCCCGTAACTATCATTTTCCAATTGAGGCTCCCTGTTTACATCATATGTTTGGAGGAAAGTACAACATGGTTTGGGTATTTAGTTTGATATGGGTACAATTTTATCCTTAGACTGAGGGACAATCCTAGCGAATGACTTATGTATTAGAGGATATGCATTAATATTGTGTTATTGATTTTGGAGGCCATTTCCATAAGAACTTGCCTCTAGCAGAGTTTGCCTATAATAATATTACCATTCTAGCATTCAGATGGAAATTTTTAAGGCCTGATATGGTAGGAGATGTAGATGTCCGATTGGTTGGTTTGTTATGTTTGAAGTAAGGGTCTTGGATATAAATTTTGTCTGTGATGCTATGGAGGAGGTTTGAGTTATTCAAAGCAGACTATTGATAACCCAACATAGGTAGAAGAGTTATGCTTATAGGAGGGTTCGAGCCTTACAGTTCATGGAGGATGATCGTGTATTGCTTAAAGTACCACATATGAAGGGTGTGATGTGGTTTGGGAAGAAGGGAAATCTTTTCCCTAGGTTCATTGGCCTATTTTGAGATCTTGGAGTGTATTGAAGAGGTAACTTAGAAGATGTATTGTCCACCTAGTTTGTCTATTGTTTATCCTGTTTTTCATGTTTCCATTACTTTGAAAAATATAGTCCCGATGATTCTCATGTGATCCAATATCATCTCGTAACTTTAGATCCAAACTTGACTTACAAAGAGGAGCCTGTGGATACTTTAAACATATGGGTTAGAAAGTTGAGGACTAATGAAAGAGCTCCAGTGAAAGTTCAGTGGAAGCACCATTCAGTTGCATAAGATACTTAGGAGATTGAGTCTAATATACACTCTAAATATTCCCAGATTTTTAGGCTTTAGGTACTTCCTTTTCCTTGATGTTCGAGAATGCACATGGTTTTTATTGGTAGGTGATCTAATGATCTTGAAGGTCATTTTGACATTTTTTATAAAATTACCTTTTTTACCTTCTTGATAGTTTCCCGAGTAATACTTGATAAGTTTTTGTGGTTGGTTTTGAATCTGAAGTGAAAAGTTTGGAATTTTAGAAAATATTGACTTTCTGGAAGCCTTTAAGTTAAAATGATCAACTTTAGTCGACATTTCGAGTCTCAAAATGGAATTTTGTTAGTCTCATTAACTCCAGAATATTGAAAGTGGTCTATGAAGGTTATCATTTCCATTTTTAGTATTTTTTAGTGATTTTAAGTCATTAGATGAGATATGTTGAGTTTAAGGACAAACATTGACTCTGTGAAGCATTTGATGATCAAATATTTGTATTTGGATTCTGTTTATTCCATTGGATTCAGGAGGTCATGTTTTTCCTAGGAAAAGGTTCATATAATTTTCTTGAGGTTCTAGGGGCATTTTTTGTTATTTTGGATGATGTTTATATATTGTCCTTAGAAGATGTCAGGTCAAGGAGACCTCCATTTCCTATTTTAATGGTTTAATTTATTCCAGAACATCAAATTTAGTGGGGTACCATATATGATTTTTATGAACGGAATTTCAAATGAATCTTGAGGGTCCAATCGGAATATTGGTTATTGATCCTAAGTGATGTCACTGTTGCATATAGTGCAACCACCAGTACTCATCGCCATCTAGATGGTACTTAGTCTTCATCATATAGAGCTATTAATTCCTTAGACCCACCAAAGTACAAAAGATAGGATCTTTTAGAAAATAGATTCCTATTCAAAGAGTGTATAACTTCATGGATAAGCTCACACTAACCCGTCAATTTGGGATCCAAATTCGAGATTTTCCTTGGGAGGTATTGGGAAGGATTTGGAATAATAAAACTCGCACCAATAGCGACACTGAGCGATCGGAGATTGATTGAAAAGGCAAGCCCAACTGACCCTCTCCCCCCCTAACTGCCTATCTACTCGTGTTCGTAGCTCGATTGGAGATCAAGACTGTGGTCCGGTTAATCGTGATTGTAAGGGTGGATATCATGATTGCTTAGGCATGTTTTCCAATAGATCCATTCCCTTCTTTATGATTGCATGTCCAAGTGACACGATTGCGAAGGTGTGTTTTTCCAGCGACCTGTGACTTAAAATTTAGAATATGATGTTTTATCAATTTTCCATTTTTGGACCTTACAAACTCATAGTTTGATATTTTAAAAGATATATTTTGAGGAAAATTTTTTGGGTAATCTTTTTTATCAATGATTCTTCATTACCCATTGATTACCTCATCATTTAAATGTCAAAATTATTGATTTAAAAGTATAAATTTAGGGATTTTTGGAGAAAACCATGATTTGTACTTCTTGGTTCTGAAGGCCGATTTATATTATATTTTCTTTATGAAATTTCATATTTGAGATCTTCAAAATATGAGTAGCATGATGTTGAAGAAAGTTTCAGATTTACCCTCATGCCTTGATTTTGACTTTTAGGGGAAATTTTGGAGCCAATTTAAAAAATGGAATTATGGGTATCATTGATCATATTTTCTCATGATAAATTCATATTTGACTTAGATTTTGTAGATTCAAAGACATTACACAAAGGAAAGACCCATGATTGATTGATTTTCTTCAATTTAAAGCAAGTGGATGTTCTTGACTTCGTAAAAAATTTTCTAGGTGATTGTATGTTAACTTATTGAAATTGGAAGTAATGAGGAATATTTCGACGCATGGGGGGGTGTTCTGTGTACGTGAAGTAACAAGTATTCACCAGAGACTAGAGTCAACCATGTTGAATTTAAATAAAGGAATAAAAATGGTTATAAACTCATTGATTATTTGATCCCTCTATTAATTTGATATGTTTATGTGGCCTTCATATGTCCACATATGGCTATTTGTATTTGATTGCCTCCTTACTTGATTGAATGCTCTTGAATGACTTTATTTAAATTGATATAATTCCTCTTTAATGTTGATGAGTGGAGAAAACACCACTCATTAGCCCAAAAAATAGCAAGAAAATTCTTATCCCCTAAACTGTTTGGTTTAAATTTAATTTTGATTTGGTTATCTTGCAGGTTTCAAGTAAAATTCGGGCACCAAGAATGGAAAGAGAAAAAGGAGGAAAAAATAGCTCAAATTATACAAGACTGAGAAAAGGATTAGGGCGGCAATCGCCTCACTGACCATCAACCCTCATAGCTGACCACCATAGCACATAGTATAACGCCAGAGTTTGCAGTCAGGTATATTTAAAGATTAGTCTGAACAACGATCAACATCGTCTAGATAGCAGACCGCTTGTAATAATAACATGGCTAGATAGAGATATTTTTCATTTAGAGTTGATTCAGATGGCGAGCACCCATATAAATTTCCATTTTTTTATTAATTCTCCGCACAGAAACTAGCCCGTCAATATTATATGTGTATGCTAAACATGGTGCTCTATTTTTGTTTCCCTTTTTAGTTTCGAGCACGACTAGTACATTAAAATCACTGTTACTCAGACATCTTTCCCCTTGCCCATGAACCTCCTTTGGATTTTTTATTTACTCAACTCTTCTATTTTAAATTCAAAACAAGGAAAGAACAATAGAAGTTACTAACTTAAAACTCAGTATACCACGACGTTCACTATTTCTTACTTCAGAAATCACATTAACGACTTCAAAATTCAATGGTTACAGGGAGAGACAAAAGATCGCTAGGTCACATGACAGTACTTACTTAAACCGCATTGTTGCGATATTGGAAAATCTTATCCTCATTTTGGAAACTTCATAAAAGGGAATTTTGAACTTGAAACACCATCATATCTTGTAATTTGACTTTTCATAGCTAAGTTGAATAAGAACAAGCATTGAGCTAAGCAAGAGTGTTCTTCAAGGGTGAGATTTTGTGTAAGAGTTTGTGCGAACTTTTTGTGTATAACTTACCCATTGCATAATATGAGTCTTTGTATGGTATAATTTCTTTATTTTCATTTGTGCTTGGATAACCTATTTTATAGGAGTGTGGACGTTTATTGTATTTTTATAGGTGATGGACTCTAGCTTAATAATTATGTTTGAGCTTGGGTTCACTAATTATTCCAAGTTTAATTTAAAATTTAAGGTTACAAACTTAAGTTGTCACCATGAGAATGGGTCTTTGGCTTGAGGAATAATTAGTGACATCTATTTGGGTTTATTATCCATCTAATTACTAAGCTTATAAATAAAGTACCTAGTATGTGTAATGGGTTGTTTGAATTAGTGTGTTCAACTTGTTGAGAAAATTTTATGAACACCAATGATACTAGATAGAGATATCCAAATATCTTGGTTATAACCTAGCTTACTCATTCTCTCACATGGAACTTTTGCTAAATCCCAATCACCCACACTTGCACTCAATCCCAATTAATGCACATCCTTAAGCCATTTTTAATTTATTGAAAAGCTTAACTTGTTTGGTTTGTGATTTTCATTTTCAAACTTCAAATTGGTTAACATAAAAAATTAGAAATATTTTACCCCCCCCCCTCCCAATTTTTTATTTTCTGTTTAATCAAATCACCTAACATACATATAGTGAACATGAACACTCTGTAGTGAATTTAGGATTTTCCATTACTTGTGGGTCAACTCCGACATTCGCCAAGAATATTTTATTGTCAACGACCATTCATATTTTCATAAGTACACTTGTATATTATCAATTTTAGCACCGTTTCTTGGGAGTGAAGAGTTTAAGTTCACTTTTATAATGTTTTTCTTCACTTTATTTTTGTAGTTGATTAAATTTCACTTGTTTTTCTGTCTATGACTATCTTAGGTGAAGCTATGGATAGAAGAAGTCAAGGTAGTACTACAATTGGAATAGACCTTAGGATGCTGAAGCTATGCCCAACATAGGGGTAGCTAGTGTCGTCCGTCTTCCTCCTGCTTAGGAAAATATAGTATTACACATAACAATTACAATGATCCATTTTATAAAACTGAAAGGAAAAAATTTGTGACCTTCCACATGAAGACGCTCATGCACACTTAAAGAAATTTGTGGAAGTGGGCACTCCATTCATCATTGAAAATATTTCACAAGAGTTCCTTAGATTGCCGATTTTACCTTTCTCATTGAAGGGGAAGCCATGCTTTGTTTGGGAGAGCTTCTGCGTAGGTCCATCACAATATGAGAGGATTTGAAAGAGGTGTTCCTTGTAAGGTAGTTCCCTCCTTCAAGTATGATCCAACTTCGGGATGAAATTACTAACTTTAGGCAAAAGCATAAAGAGTTGTTGCATGAAGCATGGCTCCAGTTCTAGAAAGCCTTTGTAACATGTCCTACTCATGAATTTCCTAATAATGTTCTTCTACAAATAGTCAATCAAGAATTAAGACTCTTGAACAAGAATATTGCCGACAATCTAGCCCTAGTGTCTATAGTAAACTCAACTATTGGATTGGTGACTCTTCTCCTCAATGAGATAGAGACTAATAATATAGTGTGGCATACTCAGGAGGCCAATTGAGCACTAACATAATTTTCATTGGGCACTGAAGAAACTAAATATGGATTGGGGAGAGGTCGTGAGCAATAAAATTGTTCAACTATATGAAATGGACGAGTTTTGACTTAGGGCATATGAAAGTTCCCCTATAAATAAAAAATGAAAAGGTGGCATGAAGAGAAGATATTAAAAGGGGATTTCAAGACAGGGGATGATGTATTTGTATTGACTTTGAGGTTGAAACTCTTCTCGGGCAAGTTGAAGTTAAAATAGTTGGGCCATTTTAAGGTGTTTGAATGTGTTTCCCAACGGAGCCATTGTACTTGGAGGAAATGATGGCTAAAAATTCATGGTTGATAGATTAAGGTTGAATCATTACTTTGTGGATGAACCTATTGCTCATCGGATTGACGTGTTTTAACTGGATGGATCATGAAACTTGGATTAAGGACTACATCATGCCTTGACATTAACTAAGGCATTTTTTGGGAGGCATTCCAAGTCTTATTTAATTTAATTTTCAATAAAGGGTGTTATTTGTGTAGATGTGGAGATAATGAAAGAAATAAATGGGACACTACTAAAAATGGCAGTCAACCATAAGACACAGCGGACTGTTGTTGCCTATGGCGGTAGACAACCATCAAAGCGGTATCAGGGGAAGAGGTCAAGGGGAATACCAACTCCTGCTCACACTCCATTACCTAAATTGGAGAAGCACAAAAGAAAAAAAAGAGGGAATAGCAATCGCATACCAAATTTACACGAAGACTAAATAGGTTTACAGTTCCAGGTCAAAAGACAATTATCAAGGAGAAACGTCTATATCTTGTTGGGTTGGAGGAGAAATACCAAGCCATCTTATGAAAAATAAAAAATCAAGGGTTTAATAGTTACACTAGACCCTTGCCTGAGTTTGTAGCAACATGGTTTTGGGAGTTTCATCATGCATTTGACATAGGACTTCCCCCTAAAAAGAAGAAGGTTCGGCCAAATAGAAACTCTATGAGTGTGTGGATTCGAGGCGTAGATGTGCCATATTGTTTGGGTTCTATTAATGATGTTCTTGGCACTATCTACACAGGGGTAAACTTCATAGCTAAGTACTTGAAGACTAACCTCGATAACATAAAGGGTCGGTTGTCTAGATTGAAGAGTAGTAGGAATGTACCATGGAGTGAGAATGGAATGGAGATTAAGAAGACTTACACCCATTCTATGGATCGTTATTAGTTGGAATTCGTGAGCGCAAACCTAGATCCTTCACAAAAAGAGTCAGTGGTTCATTTCCACGTAGCAGTTATGATTGGATCCATTATTGCTTAAGAACTGATCAACATGAGTTAGGTTATTCAAGAAGAGATTGCTGAGAGAGTTAGGTCAAAAAAGATACCATTATATATGCCTTCCCATATTTTATTTCAGAGTTATGTTGTAGGGCATGGGTCCCCAAGAGTGATGGTATAGATGTGGAGTTCACTGCAAATTGAGCAATGGACAATACTCGAAATAAGGAAGAGATACCAGTTGAGCAGTGGCAGCAACCCGGATTGTATGACTAGGCTTCTTTTGGAGGGTTCATTACAGGTGAACTAGAGGTACATATAGACACTCCAGGTCTAGAGGAGCCTAGAATTATTGGAGAGGAGGCTGTAGGACTAGCTTCTGCCCCTTTTACCAATTCCACCAATGTCTTTTGCTTCTAGTTGTTCAGAGGTACCACCTCTGTGGCACCTACAACTCCACCTAGGCCTCCTTCACAGTAGGGCTTTCAATGCTAATGTTTATTTCCAGGTCTAGTTAGCGGGTCTTGCAGTCTTATTTTTGCCTTAATTACCATCCCAATATAAATATTAGCATAGTTTATACCATTAGCTCGATCTTGGTGTTAGATTCATATTTCATTAGTTTTGAGGCTTATTTATGATGTTTGACATCAGATTAGCTAATTTTCATGTACAATAGAGATGTATTCACCTGACGACTTGTAGGCTCCTTGGGCTTACTCTATGGACATAACTTGTATAATTACACTAAATACAATCATTCGGTTGGGATTACTCTCATGCTCCAAAAAGAGAATGACTCGAGTATGAATTGGGCTCCAAAATTCCCAGGGTATAAGAAGGAAAATCTATGAAACTTTACATAATTTATAATAAATAAATGAAGGAATTACGTACCAAAACAAATATTGGAAGTCGACCAAGAAGTAAAATGCAGCCCAAAGCCCCACTATGATTAACTAAATACCACTAGAACCCAGAGTTGATAAAGTATTACCAAGAGTTAGAAAAAAACTTTAATGGTGGAAATCACTATTTCCATGGAAACTCAAAGAGAGAGGACTTACATACAAAGGAAATCAACAAATGTCACAACCCAAATTTGGGTCAGGAGGGTCTACCATCTGCCGGTAGACAAGCCTGTCCCTATAGCCTGAGCTAGACAAAGTGGGACATAGACACTCACTTCTACCAATAGAAAGTAAAACAATTGAAATAAACCAACAAAAGAAGGAGGTGCATATACAAACCCATCCCAAAACCTATTGTTAGTGGCAAGTGGATCTACAAACTAGAGTATCCAAAAGAAATATATACATATACAAGATCAAAAAAAAGTAGCACTACACAAAGTCTGCCAAAAATAAAAATAAAGCAGGCTACAATAACTGGAAGACATGATCATCTCGAACGCCAAAGCTCACCGTAGTCTCTATAGGACAACAATCAACTTAGCACGATCACATTGCCTTCAATGATCTTACTAATATTTGCACCATAAAAATAATGCAAAAGTGCAGTATGAGTACTAAAACATGGGTACCCAGTGGGCATCAAAGGACGGCTGGACTAAAATAAGGCACAAGCAAAGTAATGGCGAGGAAAGTAAAAGAAGTCAATAAGAGTAGGTACGCAGTATGAAACTAAACAAGCATCTAGAGTTGGTAATAGATACACAGGCTAAATACAAATAATATAAAGGAAAGTACGGGATCTAATCAAGTAAGTCTATGTGCCACTATTACACAGGAACATCTAACTATCACATAGTACCGACTACTAACCATAGAAAGCGTACCAGAAATCCAGTTGAGTATACTAGTACTAAAGCAACATATAAATATAAAAGAGACTAATAAGGCATGGATATAAATAATGCAATGAGTGGATACAACCCAAAAGGCCCCCTATAAGACCATGGGTACAAACAGAAAGGAAAAATACAAAAACTACTTGATGCCCCATCTTGCCGATAGGCACAACCAATACTAACAAGAACTAACTGTGACTTCTCCCTTAAGCCCATCAAGCACAACCAACATGAACAGGATGAATGCACAGGGGTAGAATAGAAGAGCTCAAGGCATAACCGCTCGAATTGGGAGACCACGCATATGGTCTATCACTTAGGGCCTGCACTTGAGTCGGCCTCAATGGCCAAATAAAGGTTCACGCCTCTCAATCCGATGTAGGATTAAGCCATACAATAGGTATATATCAGGACCATATCCCTCAGAAAATAGGAGTTGGATTGTGCCTCATTTGGGCATGCCGTACAATCGGTCTACATTAGGCTTTGACCTCACAATTACCAAGACACTACCCTATAACTTCAAAAATATTTCCATATATACCTTGAAAATAGCACCATACCAACAGGTGGTAATGGCATATACGTACATATAGGTAAAAAAAACCCTTTCTAGTTTAAAGCTAGTAATACTTTCTAGTTTTAGATACTCAAGTCTTTTATCTCATTTACTATAGCCCGGGGTCGAGCCCATGCTAAAAATACCACAACCCAATATCTGAAATGCATGAACAATGTAAAGGAACATCACAATAATCCTAACATACACTAGGATCGTCTAGAAGCCACCGGCTACTAAATATCTCACTCACCGAATCTCAACAAGTTATAACATAGTCACCAGGGTCCAAGGACAATTGCAGCAAGGCTGGGAAACACACACCTAGCCCAACACCCTCTACATCCTCCATAAGACCTAGTAGCAGGTAGAATAGGTGTAAAACAATCAACCTTAAAACAATCCCACACAGCTAGCCACACCACATAAACACCCTATAATAGTACAATCTAGAGAAGGGTAAACGTATCCTACATGGGTGCAAGAAAATATCCTCAAACTAATTTAAGAAATAAAGGTTATGAAACTGATCTGAAATGAGAATAAAGTAAAAAAGAAATGATCCCCACAACTTCCACCAACAATGCCCAAGTGCATTCTCAACTCCATCTATCATATAACAACCCCATCTCAAAACACAAATGGACTAGCAAAAAACAGAATGAAGAAGGAAGGGAACAATTTCTTAAAGATTTTTTTTGCCCCCCGAAGATAAGTACAAACGTCTGTACACCAATCTACGAGATTATACTTTAACATGGCTTGTACGCATGTGATACCTATGTAACCTAAGGCTCTGACACAAAATTTCATGACCCAAAATCCCAAGTCGTGGTGGAACCTTCCTTAATCTACCTAGATAGGTAAGACTATACCAATACATACTGGTGAATGAGGAAATTAATAAACCAGTGAGTAAAAAAAGGAGCAAAGTCAAAATCTAGCTATAAAACAACTCAAAAACTGGTATCACAGTGTACAAGCCTCTAAATAAAGGAATACATAGACTAAGAAAATACAAAGTCTCAATGTCCGCATCCCGAAAAATGGATTAAATACATGAAGCAAAAAGAGTTTGGACATCTTCTAGATGACGAAAATCAATCTCGACTCTCAGATATCAAAGCCTCGAACCTGATCAAAAGGAAAAATGATCACACTACTCAAGACTTTGAACCTACACAAGTGTAGAAACCAAGGGAGTGGGTACCAAATAAACAATGGGTACTCATCAAGTATCCCTGTCTCGGCACTAAAATAAAGAAATGAATAATCACAAATAACTCTTATCATCCCAACCATAATTCTCCAAAATGCTAGCTACAATTCAAATCATAGCCAAGAGTTTATAATGAAAAGTAAATGACAATTACACGGTACAAAACTAATCACGAAGATAAGTACCAAGCACAAACTCATAATAAATTAGCATAGAAAAACTCCACCTCAACTTGAATCAAATCCATATCAAAACAACATCAGTTTGTCATCACCAATCAGTTCCATGATACATCAATACTCAAGTAAAATTACTCACCTCATATCAAAGGTACATTCTACTCCTTAGCCTATCTAGAGGAGGCCTACCTCTCGAGTCCATTTCATAACTCATTAGAATGATCCCACTTACTGTCCCAAGGCCTCATATGTGAAGTCCATAAAACCTTGATTAGTTTTCACTTCACAAGCTTGCCCATGGTAGGGAGGGTATATCCTATGGAACTAAAAGATAAACTCGTGGAATGGATACTAAAATAGTAGGAAAATATAATATGAAACAAATCAATCTATACAAAATCCATCAATTACTTTCAATTTACAATATTCGAGGTTTTTTCTTATCATTTCTCGTCACTTTCAAAGGTTATTCTCATTAGAACATCAAAGGAACATGACTAATATAGTAACCTCAGGCTTATAATATCATCTCAATAATAGGGTAAACTGGAACCATCAATGGCATATAAATGAGTGGGAGATACACTTTTATCTCAATAATATTCATAAAATAGAATGAATCAAGCGGCAATCCATGTATGTGTAATGTAAGGCAATGAAATGAAAAACAAGCCTTTATAACATACCTTAGAAAAAACCAACACCTACACATCAATAATATTATTTTTATATGCCACTTTAAAAAAATGCAATATCATTGTCGCAACAATTAATCAACTTACGGTACATACCTTTCACTATCCAGTATGGCTAGTAACCATGGGTGTTAGATAATCTATTTACTACCTAACAACTCAGACTCAGTTTTTAATACTAATCTCTTATGACACCTCATGCTACAACTGGAAAGAATAAATATCTCCGTCATATTAGACCCAGATGAGGTGATGGGGTAATCCCATCACCTCAACCCCTAGGTAGAAAGATAGGGTGCATGCTTATCTTTTATACTTTTATATATCAGAAATAAAGTGTCACAATCTCACAGTAATAGGTGTATAAAAATTGAGAAGAAACATGGAACTAATAAAGTAATTAACTCATCAAGCCCACACATGGGTAACTATCAATCATAATATTGAGTTATTGGAAAATCTAGCTCACACACAGGCATTTAATCATGTATGGTATCACAATGTCACAACTAAGACCTCGTACAAGAATTATGAATTTATGGTCATTATTTTCAATTAACAACAATTAATAAAGTACATGTGTTCAACAAAGTTGGAAAAAAGGGTCAAGCCTTCACTTGACTTAGAAAAGTGAGAGAATCAAGCAGGTTCCTTGTCATCGTGTCGTGTTCCAAACTCCACAGGGTCTTGAGGAATAATTAAGTATCATTGAGTATTTATGATATGAATAACCCATAATTATGATTTAACCTAGCTACCAAAAACCAACCCCAAAACCCTTATGAATTTTTGGAAGTCTTTATGGAATTCAGGTCACCCATGAATAGGGATTCTTATTGTTATGATAAAATTGTAATCCAGGTTGATAATGATAGATTAAATAAAAATTTATTTCATAAGAATCTTGGGTTTTAAAAACCCA
Source organism: Withania somnifera (assembly GCA_039654485.1). NCBI lineage: Eukaryota > Viridiplantae > Streptophyta > Magnoliopsida > Solanales > Solanaceae > Withania > Withania somnifera. Next base: position 13,981 of record JBDJHY010288040.1, read on the forward strand.
AAACATTTCACGGAAAATATGAGAAACAAGGATGAACATGGATGAAGAATCCCATATTATTTATGTATTTTGAATAAAAGCTTACCAAGGGTCTTGAATTCTTTGAAGCTTGACGATTTTTACCTTCCCAAATGATGGAATATCTTTAATTATGTTTAAAAAGAGTTTTAAGTTTGTAAAATGAGCCTAAGGTCGAACAAAATCCACATATAAACAAATATATATGTGAAAACCCCAAACTACCCCTCATTGAATACTGTCATAAAGTCAAAATTTGACTAAGTGTGGTGGGATGTCAAGTGGGATGGACTTTATATACCTCTTTTGGACCGTAAAAGCCACCTACAACACAATGTGGCTTGCATGATCTCCAACACAGGCCTTCCTGGCCTTGTAGTCCCGTACCCTCTCTTTCATCCCAGTTTTAACTTTAACTTGAGTTTAAGCTTATGAACACGCCGAGACCCTATGAACACAAAAAATATATTAATAGTGTGTTAAAACAACATTCCATACACTTTGTAATCATCAAAATAGTAACCTAAGGTTTCTTTTACCCTATATAACCTATCTTCGTTAAATTACAAACTTTGATATTAAAGTAAAAAAAATATCTAGAACTCATGGAACACTATCCAAACCTTATTATAGGCCATATTCAGCCTCCCAGATCCAATGAATAATTAAATCTAAATACGAGCACAAAATTATCACATTGAACAAAGTTCAACGTTGGCCTCAAAACTCAAATATTATCACGTCAAATGAAATATGGTCAATATGAAAAGTCCTCCTAAAACTATTTTCTCATTTCGGATCTAGTACAACTGATAGAATTCCATTTCAAGACATGGAGCTCAAGATAAGGCTTTAAAACTCAAATATCTCAACATAAAAGCCTTCAATCACTAAGGAAATCCCAAGATTAACAAATATTTAACTCCAATTCCCTGCCTAACTACGTAATCTAAACAAATATGACTAGGGGTAACTCTTGGGAAAGGGTAATATGGTAATTTTATGGGAAATTCTTAAAATAAACTTCGGGGTCATTACAGGCTGAGACTAACGTCTCCTTTTGAGGTTGGAGCTTTGTTCTATTAGAATGTTACTACAGGTGGTTTGTTTTCAGGTTTCATTGATAGCAAATACATTGAATAGAATAACTACGAATGTGTTCCTTTTAAATGGTTCAAGGGTTTTTACCTTCGATAAGTCCCTGTCTTCTTTACTTGATCAAATTTCGTAGTGATAGCTAGAGGATAAGATCTTGAATTATCTTCATGATCAGGTATTGTGTAGTGATGCTTGAAGGTCTTCCATTAATTTAGATAGGGTTTTGAGATATGATCGTCCTATTTGTGTACCGTGATTTGGTTATTTAGTTAGTTGATTCTGCATGAGGATCGTTGCTATAGGTACTCTAGTCACCCGGGTGTAGCTAAGATGTATTTTGACTTGGAACAGTCGTATTAGTCGATGGGATGAAGAGGAATATCGTAGAGTATCTTTCTTTGTGTTTGAGATACCAACAGGTTATGTTCATATGTAGGATACCAGGTTGTTTAATACAGAGACAGGAGCATGTGAATATGGATTTAATTTTGAGATTTTCATGTACTTCTATAGGTCATGACTTTATTTGGGTTATCATTGATAGGGTGACTAACTTAGAAAAATTCATCCTAGTTCATTAGTCTTACAATGCGGAGCAGTTAGCTCATATATATCTTCAGGAGCTGGTTCGGTTACATAGGTTTCCAGTTTTTAATCTATGATCAAGGCACTCAGTTTACCTCCTAATTTTATGAAGAATATTCAGTGATATATGGGTACTGAGGTTCACCTTAGCACAACTTTTCACCAATAGATTAATGTCCATTCTAAGGGTTATATTTAGGTCCTGGAGTACATGTTGAGGGCTTGTGTATTTGATTTTAAGGATTCGTAGGACTAACATCTGAACTTACAACTATTTGCATATAATAATAGCTACCACCAGCATTTAGATGGCACCATTGAAGGTGTTGTATGGTAGGTGGTGTAGGTAGACTATAGGGTTGTTTAAGTGTTTTGAGGCTAGAGTTCAAGGTATAGATTTTCTATGTGATTCACTTAATCGGGTTCATATGATTCAGGATAGGCTGTGGGTATCCCAGAGTAGTAGAAGATCTATATAGATTGTAGGCTTTGTTCCTTAGAGTTCGGCATTAGGGAAATGAGTGTTTCTGTAGGTGCCTTAGATGCATGGTATTATGATATTTTGTAGGAAACATAAGCTTAGCCCCCAATGTGGTGGGTCATTTGAGATTCATGAGAGGGTTTGTGATGCTTCCTACCAGTTAGCCCTGCCTTTAATTTTATCATCCATTCATTCGGTATTTCATATATTGATGCTATGATATTATATTCAACATGAGTCTCATGTGCTCCATTAGGATTTAGTATAGTTGGATAAGAGCTTATCATACGATGAGGAGCAATGTGCTATTTTAGCCAGAGATTTCAGGAGGCTGAGATCCTGAGAAATACCTGTAGCTAAGTTTCAGTGAAGGAATAGTCCGATCGAGGAGGCTACCTAGGAGGTTGAGAGTGAGATGCAGATGCAGTATCCATAGTTGTTCAAGCATTTAGTACTTTCTTTCCTTTATTTTCCCTATTTTTCTTGTCTTTTAAGGATGAAACTCCTTTTAGTAGTGGATACCTTACTGAACCTTATGGTTATTTCTGTGTTTTGCATATTTTTTGCATTATAGGGCATTCCAGTAGCTGGCTGTTATGACCCGATTTTTCGGATCATCATGGCACCTACAATACAACCAATTGGAGAACCAATCCTATAGTCCGAAGAAAAAGAGAAGGACCACTACATCAAAAGTGGAAAGCATAATCATAATACATGATGTATAAATGAAGAGGAAATATAAAGAATCAATAAGGCACAAAATCCTGTATCAATGTAATACAAAACCTCTAAGTACAAAATAAGGAATCAGTGTCTAATACAAATGCATCTCCAAAAATACATGGAGATCAAAAACAATGCTGAAGATAAGCAGGTAAAGCTGGATGCCAAGCTCACCCTGAGTCTTTGAAAAAAATAGAATCTACACGAGCAACGATCTATGAATCAAGGTCGAGCACTTGTACTCGGATTTGCACATGGCAAGTGTAGTATGAGTATAAGTTGATGAAGCAACCCATACCCAGTAGGCTTCGAGGGCCCACTAGGAAGATAACAATAATAAAAGCTGTAAATAACGGAAGGAAATAAATATGGTCACAGAATCAAATAGTACATCATGGAAGCTATCTACTCAAACAAAAATCAAGAAACAAGTAGAACATATATCGCTAGCTAATCACTTATTAGGAATTCAAGCAATAGGAAGGCATACCAGGAATCCTTGCAACAGTGTATAATAACAATAATAATGAAGAGTAAAATTAGAAAGGAAGAGAACATGGACGGTATATCGTAACCTCAAGTAAGGGGAGAATGAATGAACAAAACTTTAACGCACAGTATCCCACATAACATGAAATGTCAAGTAACTAAAGAGAACAGCTAAGCAGTAGTAACAATACTATGGTAATGCATATGAATGCTGTTAAGTCCCATAGAAAGAAGCACAATGTACATATCAAACACGCTCACCCGTAGGCCTCCCATACGACCAGCGGTACACTAAAGAAAACAGGTGCAAAAAAATAAATACACACACGAAGTATCAAGTGCTGCACACATTTCTCCTTCGGCACCCATAGGTCCACTAGGCAGAATCCGTGGAAGGCTACCCTAAATGTTCTTGGTATATCACTACTCTATCCTATAACCCCTCTCCGTGTTGCTGAAGCTCGGAGGCAAGGTCTATGGTGGTGTGCTACCATGTACAATCTCGAACATCATCATAATCTCACATCCCAAATCACAGAGTCTCAAGGGTACCACAGTCTGACATCCAATGCTGCATATAAATAATATCATCAAGTCGTACTCGGAAGGTTATGGCATTCAACGTATTAATATAATAGTATCACCAATATCCTCAAAGGAATAGGTATCATCAAAGTCTCCATAACCATAAGTGTGATAAGTGTGAAAAAGTTGTACTCACTGTCGTACGGCAACAGACTCCAGTGGCAGCGAATGTACTCATAGACGAATGGAGTCAGTCTCAAGTCCCAGCATTAATTAGCCAAATGATAATTCCCAGTGTTAGGGTGTAAAGCCTGAGCTAAAATAAGTAGAAATAATATTACCAGGTGCTCGACACAACTCCTAGTCTAAAACAGTTAAAATGTCATTTATTTATACTATTATTAGAATATTCCAATTTATTAATTAATATTAATAGCATTATTATAAAATAATTCTCTAGTCTCCACGACTCAATAATTATGTGGTGATACTGGCCCAACCCCAATGCACTTTTAACGAAACAAAATGCCCAACCTCTCGTATAATGTATGCACAACATATCAACAAGTATTTATACATGAAATAACAACCATCTATGTCCGAAAGGTATCACTGGGAGAATCCTAAGTCACAGGTACCATATAATATGGATGCCAAAGTGTATATTAAATGAGGAAAACAGACGAGAGAACGGTACAGGGTCACAATAACCACCTAGATACCCAACCCACAGATGCTATTTAGTACAATTATTAAAGTTATTAACCCAGAGTAGCCCCACAGAGCCTACTTATCGTCTGATGATAAAGTACTGCAAGCTCACAAATATTAATCCAACTGATATCAAATGAACTCCAATTGCTCTAAAACTTGAAAAAAAGATTCCATATGTCAATATGCATCCAACAGTATAAAATGAGCCTACAGGGTCTGCTCATTGGAATTGAAAATATATTTCTCCATGGGGTTCCAACATTACCAGGAGCTCATGCTCTAAAATTGAACACAATTTGAGTGTAGGAAGGCCATAAAAATAGCCTTGAAAATTTGACTACAACAGGGTAAAAGATGCAATCTTTATGCAATTAAATGTCGGAATTCAATAAATTAATTATACTACGCAGCAAAATATACTCAAAGAACTAAGAATTATGCAATAATATGTGAGTTATGACATGATTTCATCAACTTCACCACTTAGGGCCATTAATGGAGGAAACAAGGAATTTCAAGAAACAAAATGAAGGAGAAACTTACAAAATTGTATGGAAATTGAAGGGCAACACTTGGGGATTTTTATCAACCTTGGTTTGATGTTTGAACGGGATTTTTCGTACAGGAACTGGGTTAGAATGTAAAGGTTTTACTGAATAAAGAACTGAGGGTCGTGTAGGTATTTTATAAATCTGCCAGGACTTTAATTCATTGCAATCGCGTCATGACAAATGGCGACTGTGTCGATTACTTTACCTAGGCATCACGATCGCGTAAGATCTTGGTCTAATAGAGGTGATAACGTGGTCAGGATGTACCTATATTGGTTTAGATTAGAAAAATTTATACTTGTAGCTCTAAAATTGAGTGGCTGGGCGAGACTGAATGGAAATCACGTACAGGTACTTCGCTAGCGTGAAGTATACTAGATAGCAAAATCGCAATCGCGATCGCATGTATTA